>VOQJ01024618.1:0-10255 GCA_015052665.1 Apistogramma diplotaenia | reverse complement strand
TATCTACAGTAATAGACTCCAATTTGTTCATGTAAATGGGGAGTCTTCTTCACACACTAAGGTTAATTATGGAGTTCCACAAGGTTCTGTGCTAGGACCAATTTTATTTACACTATACGTGCTTCCCTTAGGCAGTATGATTAGAAAACATTGCATCAATTTTCATTGTTATGCAGATGACACACAGCTTTATATACAGTATCTGTGAAGCCTGATGATACACATCGGTTAGTTAAGATGCAGGAATGTATTAAATACATAAAGGCCTGGTTGACCTCTAATTTCCTGCTTCTAAATTCAGATAAAACTGAAGTTTAGTGGGCTGCATCTCACAGCAGGCGATTATTTGTTAGCAAATGCCTTCAAAAATGCTCCAAAACACATAAAATCTCAAACACAGGGGTTCCTTTCAGTAAACAGAATTTGCATACATAAAGCAGCAGGCAGCAACTGGCTTTGGCCTGCACCATCACAAGCCAAACATTTTCAACCTCAGTAGTATTCAATTAGATAAGTTAGAAAATTATTCAAATTTCAAAGAGTTTTTGTGAATGTAGAAATCAACTGTAGAGACAAAATTAGGATCACCTCGTAACCTAAACTTACTAGCTGCATGTCACTGGACTGTGGGAGGAAAATTATAGGGTCAAATTGTAGGGCCAGTGACATACAACTAACACCAAACTATAGCTGAAACTGATGGGGTAGAAAAACACTGGTGTAGTATCAGCACATCGAGAATTTGGGGTGGGTGAGGTATGCACTCTACTGAGTGCCCATTTGATTAGATATGTAACAAGCTGATGAGATGGCTCATTAGGAAGACAAACTTATGAGGTGTTTGCAACTTTGGTGCATCGTACACCTTTTCAGTTAAATGCACTGGTGCATGTAAACACCTCACTGTATACAATGTAAACATAGGATAGCTCAGTATTTTCCATCTGATTGATATTAAAATGATAAAATGCATGCATGGAAACATAACTACCAAATCATCCCCTTTATATTTAAAAATACATATAGAAGATTTCTGTTATGACCGAATTTCAATCAAAGAATCCCTGATCTGGAAAAGCCGTGCCTTGTGCTGCATCACTTTGGAACTGACGACTGGTCGATTGCTCACATTCAGGGCCCTGGTTACCTGGGTAACCCTCTCACATATTCACTACTGGGTCGTATGTGTATCAACAATCCCACACACTTCCCCTTTCTAGCGGTTATTTTGCTCATAGTCACAGAATGTCATTCACTTCCTGTGGTCTCTGGCCACCATGTTGTTGCGAATCACTTCCAGTATATGTACAGCATTTAGAAAAAGGCTGCAATTTTATGCTCTTATACTATTAAGCTCACTGAATTTGGTTATTAAAATATACTAGAGGGTTTTAAGGCACTTTTTTATTCTACTAAAATTGACTGACTTCAACAAAAAGGCCTAATGTTCTTCTGAAGCTCAAGCTCTCTTTGAACTCAGTATTCATTGATTTGATCATGTGTCTCTTTTACAGAGATGGGCTCATATCCAGCACTGGCACTCTTTATGCTATTTTCAGCAACTCTGTCTTCCTCGTGTGATGGTGGGAAACTGCTAGTTTTTCCCGTAGATGGAAGCCACTGGCTTCACATGAAAATCCTCGTGGAGGCTCTTTATTCTCGGGGCCATCAGATTACTGTAATACGCTCGTCCACCAGCTGGTACATTTCTGACAGCTCACCTTTTTACACCTGCATCACAGTCACCCAGGAGCAGTCCCAACAAATAGAAAGTCAAGAAGTCATGACCTCATTCCTGAAAACGTCACTTGAGATCCGACAGAGAAGTTCATTGTGGGCATTTTTTGAGTTTTACAGCAACCTTTTCAAAATGGTACATGAAAACCACAAAACTGTGGCAAAACTTGTCAGCTGCATTTTTGAGGATAAGACACTGATTAAGGAGCTGAAAGAAACTGGATATGATCTTCTCCTAACTGATCCTGCGTTTCCAGGTGGATTGCTGTTGGCACACTTTCTCCAGCTTCCCTTGGTTTACAATGTGCGCTGGCTTTTCAGTGGAGAGGCACACCTCGCCATCGCTCCTTCTCCATTGTCCTATATCCCCGTATTGTTCTCCCTTAACACCGACAAAATGGACTTTCTTCAAAGAGTCAGTAACATAATCCATCACAGCATGATGATTTACATGCACTATTTTATTGCTAATCCGTCTTACCGAGCTCTGTGTCAACATTATTTTGGACAAGATGTCGACCTCATTTGGCTAGCCCTAAAAGCTGACCTCTGGCTCATGCGGGTCGACTTTACATTTGAGTTCCCGCGTCCCACCATGCCCAACGTTATTTACATCGGAGGCTTCCAGAGTAAGCCTTCCAAGCCTCTCCCATCGGACTTTGAGAAATTTGTGCAGAGTTCTGGTGAACATGGGGTGATCATCATGACGCTGGGGACTCTGCTGAGTGACCTTGGCCCTGAGTTAACAGAGACCTTTGCCTCAGCATTTGCCAGGCTCCCTCAGAAGGTTTTGTGGAGGCATGTTGGAAAAAGACCAGCCACTCTGGGAAACAACACGATGCTGGTTGATTGGCTGCCTCAAAACGATATACTAGGCCACCCTAAAACCAAGCTTTTCGTCACACATGGGGGGACAAATGGCTTGTACGAAGCCATCTACCATGGTGTGCCAGTTCTGGGAATTCCTCTCATTTTTGACCAGTATGACAACGTGGTGCGCATGAAGGCCCGGGGAGTGGCCGAGATAGTCGATGTCACAAAACTGGATGTCGATTCTCTGACGAACATTCTGAAGAATATTTTGGACCCAGAAAAGCCCTACAAGCAGAATATGCTCAAACTGTCACAGCTTCATCACGATAAGCCTTTAAAGCCTCTTGATTGCGCCGTTTTCTGGATAGAGTACGTCGTGAGACACAAGGGTGCAGCACACCTGTGCACTGAGTCATACAAGCTGCCGTGGTATGCCTACTACTGTCTCGATGTGATGGCGTTCATTGTAGCGTTTGGTTTGCTAATCATTGTGTTCGTTTGGGTTTCTTGTCAATGTGGAATTAAATGTTTGATGAGGACTAAGAAGTCCAAGCATGAATAGATAGTGTATATAATGAATAAACTTTGTCATGTGACCATTATTAATGATTAAAAGAAAACATTGAATAAGAAGCAACAAGGTCTTTGTTAAAGTTTATTTGAAGTTTCATAGGCTCACCGTTATTGTTCTTCCACAGAGATCGCACCTTATGCCCAAATAACACCAACACCTACACAGGTGAGGCTGAGTAAGTCTGATTTTGGCTGAAAATCCAAACGATCATATCCCAAATAAAAATGAATGCTTGTGTTGGTAAATAATTTCAGGGGTCTCCATGCTCTGGTGGCCTTTAAATTCAAACTCCATTAAAACCAAAGTTTCCAAAAAAATCACTGGGATGCACAGGTCTCAGTACAGGCTGTTTATTAGACATGTTAGTTACACAAAACACAAAGGCAATAACCAAGACAGAGACATTTAACAGAATTAAGGCAAGTACCTGGAGCAAGAAGAGAAGAAGAAGGAAACACAGAGACAGAGGCGAAGTAGAAGAAGAAGAGAGGAAGAAAAAAGGAAAAGAGACAGTAAAAGTTAAAAAAAAAAGAGTAAAAAAGGAAAGAGAAGTGAGTGCCAGAGAGCAGACGCACCATTTTTATGACACCCAGTGACTCTGCCCACTTGCCTTTGGCCCCTCCTTAATTTACATAAAGTGTCGTCCTCTGAAACTTGTTGCAGACCAATCACCTTTGGGCTCAACACACGTCACCCTCTTTATTTGTCTCTCAGATGAGTTTGCATAAGTTACACCCAGAAACGTGAACCTCAACAGATCACGTTTCTCCCGCTTGTTGATCACATGACCTAAAACATAATGTCATATGGGTTCCTCTTTAATTTACACACTTCCGGACAGGTGCCTTCACGCTGGTTGATCATCCCACTTCACAAGAAACCCCACAACCTCAGTATAAAATGCTAGATAAACATAAGGGGGCCTACAGAGCCCAGCTTAAGGGGGCACAAAGACAGATTTACACACTAGATGTTACAGTGTCATGGGAACAGAGACACCAGGATCTCACTGAGGCCTCGGCATGCTAAGAGCAAATTATCAGGCCTCAGCTCTTATCCTTAACCTTATCTTATACTACTCAAGAGCATACAAAGTTCATTAATATGGTGTGTGTGACTAATATAATGGTTAATAAGTGATATAACACAATTGCAGGAAATACATATATCAGAATGATAAAAAAAAATCCCACCACTTGACCCTAAGAAGATCCACATCTACAATTTTCTATGGCCACATTTGTCCTTGACTGACAACACAAGTCCAGCTGCTCCTCCTGAGCTACAAAATAAAGGTCAGATATCAGAGGCCAGGCATCACCTGGCCTGTACAGTACATGCAGTAACCCAGGCCAAGCTGAGCTTTCAGGCAGTGTGTATGAGCTGTGACATAACTGGGTTTGTCTAAAGTGGCCCAGATTAAAACCAGAGCGCTGTGAAGGCAGCACTGATAAGCAGAAGAAAGCAAGCAAACTCATTTAATGAAAGATGTGCATCTGTTGTGGAGACTCACGTGGCTTCTCAGGGTAAAAGCAACTGAGTCATAGGACACGAAGTCTGATGAACTTACATAAGAAAATTTACGTGAATGGCTCTCAACATGCTGTTTATCAATCCAGTGCGGACAGGGACTTCTTCTAGTGAGGTCTAATCATTGTTTCTGGGTACATGATGGGGGGAAGTTAAAAGCTCGGGTAAAGTGGTAAGAAATACCTATAAATGATTAAATATGCCACAATATATTTAATATATGTAATACATACAGAAGAAATGACTTTGTCGGACACTGGTGAGGTCATTCTGTGGTTTTTACTGTGTGTGTGTTTTCACTTCCTTCTTGTGTTTTACGTGGAAGAGAGGAGGCGGTTCAATTAAGTCAGGTTGAGAGCAGCAAAGGGGGCGTGTCCAAATGAAGAGGCCCGCATCGTTTTTGAGAAAGTCACGTGTCAAAAACCAAACGAGGCCCCGTTTTCTGAAATCACGTGACTGAGTTGCCGAAAAAGACGTGGAAAGCAGAGGAAGTTTTCTCTTCCGATCCACTGTTATAGCGGCATAATCAGAACCAACTGTATCCTGTACAAAGTAGGACTTTAGTTTCTGCACTGCTGCTTCTTCACTCCTCTGTGACAGTGTTTTCCAAGGCTGTGGAAGTCATAGCAAAAAGAAGGAATTGCCTCAACACTGTCATTTTTATTTTATTCATGAAAAAAATTATAAAGCACCCCCACCTCCAGCCAAGCACTACTTGTAATTGTTAATCCACAAACACACCACACATCGTCTTTATGCAGAACTTTATTAACATACCACTTACCATGATCAGCATAGATTTATTTAATCTGGTTTTACAAACAGGTCATGTTTGTAAATGAGAAATGGTCCTCAAACATTTTACCTGGTAAAATAAAGGTTCAAAAACAAACAAACCAATACCTCAAATGGAGATTTTGATATAATTATGCTAGAAGAGCCACCAGCTAATGTGCAACAGAACAGTATGAATGCTGTACATCAAATGTCCAGCAGATGTCAGTACTTCGAAATGAGCTCTTAAACGGGGCTTCGTGTGATCGGGCTTTTGGCGAATCATTTGGTCTGCTCAGTTTTCCTCCGTTCTGTTCAGCTCAAATCCCTCAGTCCAGTTTCTTTTTGCTAGCTCTCCTCTTTCATTTCATTTCTTTTCCGTCTCTATTCTCCCCTCTGTGACCATGTTCCCCCCCTTTGTAAAGATGAGCGACAGGTGTTGCCCATCCCCTGATTGTGTGGCAGCAATTAAAAACATGTAAATGTAAACATATACATATAAAACCAGATAAAAACACAGACTCTAAAATTACTTCTGGCATAAAATCTTTTTCACACAGGAAACAAAACTAAATTACCGTACTGTAGAAAATTTCAGCAAGATAATGCAACCTGCACACAAGTCAGCGCATTTCCCAGGCTTCAGGAGCTCTTGTGGAGGCCTTACTGCATTCTGAGAGATGACTGCCTCCATCCAGGATGTATCAATGATGTTTACTTGTGAACTAGTATCAAATAATACTGAGACAGCATAGCCTTTGAGAAAACAATTGAGAAGACTCTTCCTACCAATTAACGGCACTATGCAGGCTGTGCTGTCACTAGTAACTTGTGTCTTAGGAGAGTGTGGATGTGTTGTTTTTTTGTTGCAATGTTCCTTTCCTTCAGATGTCTCTGCGAGTGGGTGTTATTGAGCGGGACTGGAGCCGTGAAACGGTCTTTGTCAGTCGTCAGTCCCTCAACAGAGGCCGACTCCTGTTCCCCGACTGCTTGGGTCTTTCCAAACAGCTGCTGCCTAGAACCCTGGACTGATCGTAACACAATGCAGTTATGCTATGCAAATTGTGCTACATTCTTAATATCGTGCATTCCTCTGGGTTAATGTCAAACTGAACCAAAGTTGAAGACATAATGTTTTAGATGAGTCCAGAGACTGAGGTTATTAAGACCTGAGGTAGTGATGAACAATCTGTGTGTGACACTTACAGTAATGCGCAGCTCAGTCAGATATAAACGATCACTTTATTTCCTGTGTAAAATCTATACAGCTTCCTGCCCACAACAACCACATATTTATATCTCAGTACAAAGATGCGCTGTGACGTTATCTATACAGTAAAGTACTGTCAGTTCTTTATGTTAGTCTTTTAAGCTGAAGGCTGTCTCCAATTCTATCCTTACGTGTCCTAGCAACCACAGGTACCACAGAAAGTTCCTGCAGCAGTTCAAAAATGCAGAGATTGGCCCTGACATGGCCTTCAGAATCAAAAACCTCACGAAACCTGTGGCCTTCATCTAAAACTAGCCCTTTGCTGCCATCACAAGTTGAAGAGAAAGAGCAGAAAGAAAGTTTGGGCTGGATATGGACCCAGCTCTGTAACAGAGACAGAAAACACATATTTGTAGTGTAAGCTTCAACAAATATGTGTTGTTTTTCTGTTTTCCACACATGTATTCTATTAACTATGCAGATATGATGCTTTTGGCCTTACACCACTAGGCAAGAAAGTATTTAAGTATATTATTGAGTTTGTTCTTATGTTTTTTGTTTCTGTTGTGTATTGTTCCCCGTGCCTCTGTCCCGTGGTTGTGTTTCCCCACGCTCTGTGTTCCTCTGTGCCGGTACTATGTCTAGTACCTGTTCTTGTACTTCCTGTTTTATTTTGATAGTTCTCTGGTGCGTGTGCTGTGTAGTCTGCTTTGCTTCCTCCCGGTCTCGTCACTGTTATTATCTCCACCTGTGTTCCCAGCTGTTCCTGATCCTCTCGTTATTCTGTGTATTTAAGTCTGTAGTTTTTGTCCTTTGTCGCGTCATCGTCTCGGCCACCCTTCGTCTGGTCACGGTTAAGTCTCAGTCATATCGTCCCCCCCGGCGGTGTGTTTCCATGCCCCCGGTATTGTTTCTGCCTGTGTTATCTGCATTTTTGGTTCACCAGCAATAAACTGGTTTTCCGTTCATCTCCGAGTCCCGTGTTTTCCCCTTGATGTCCCCTTCCCTGCCTGCTCCACCGTTTCCTGGGTTATAGACAACTGACGAAGCTCCCAGTCCAGTGCTCAGTGGTTCTCAAGGTGATTTCTTAATATGAAGTGCACATTTGTCACCTGCAGTGTGACACATGATGTAAATAGAGAAGTTATTACACCGGCAACAAAGTGAAAATTAAATTAAACTGAGGCCCATTTAAAATGTATCCATAATAGATTCTGATTTGGCTCTTTATGACTGATTGCCCAAATTCTTGTTGACTTTGGAGCTATCAGTGTACTGTTTTCTTTTTCTAACTGCTAGGATGTAGTGTTGGGTAGGCTCCACAGAATTTGTGTATAGTGTGAATTTGGAGTTTGCCATGTAAACACACATGAATGGATTTGCTGTCTCTTCTCTTGTAATTCTTGGGTTTTGACATAAAAAAATCATCTGCTCTCCACTGATTTTAGCAAGGCTGAACATACACTATACAGCTGACAGCAATGCCCTCCCTGACGTGCATAAAATTGGGGCACACATGTTGAGTGACTGCAGTCTGTTAACATGAATCTTGCTGTATCTTCATTTGCAATGGCAGCTACCATCTCAGTGACCTTTGCACTTACTCTGATGCACCCTCTGAGTGCTGCATCTCCTTTTGCTATGTGTACGTTGTGAACTCTGGCCCTGGCAAATGGTAAAGGACAAGCCCAGCGTGCTGCTATCATATGTCAGCATGTTGAGGACTCTGAAGAGTGGGAGAGGGGTTGAGCTGGAAATACTTGAACACAGTGTTCAGGTTCTTTAAAAAGAGCAGTAGTCCTGCTGCCACTCGCCACATAATCCTGTCTGTGGATCGTGCCGTTGGTCTGCTGGTTGTTTTGTTGGAGTCTTGCACAGAATGGAGTTTCCCCAGCAGGTGAGACTCCGAAGGTGTGACAGCGCAGGTGAGATCACAGATAAACTACTTTTAAAGACAGTATGTGCAATATTTATTCTGTGTGTTGCACACACAGAAGAAATATTGTTGCAACTTAACAACTTCTCTTTTCAAAGAAAACAAGAAGACAAGCACAAATAACGAGAATTTTTTTTCTTGCTCTGTTGGAATTTTCTTACTTATTGACAAACTCCTAGAAGAGTGCTATAAGCTACATTAGCTGAACTAAATATGTATGGCACTGTGTGCAAAAGTCTTGAACCACCCTCGTTTCTTTATATTTTGCAATGATTATGGATGCAGCAATTTATCGAAACATGTGCAAACATACAAGGAAATACAGCAAAAAAGGCAAAAACAGCCATTCTCTGTCAAGATGATCCCACCATGCTTCAGTAATCCAGAGAGGCAAATCCATCACTGATAGTGTTCCTTTGTGTGTTTTTCTATCCAGGTATGCTTTTACTGCATTGACAGGGTGTTCGGGATCATTGTCATGCTGAAAAATGAAGCCGTTGTCAATCAGATGCTTTCCAGATGGGTTTACATGGTGGTTCAAAATCTGATTGCACTTTTCTGTGTTCATAATTTCATTTATTTTGACAACATCTGCAGCATAGCTCATTGAAAGGCAGCCTCAAACCATTATAGAGCCTGGATGTCAGGCAGCTCTACTCTGAGCCCCTCCCGAGTTGCTGCACCACTCACACTATCTCTAAGGGAGAAACCAGCCACCCTTCAAGGGAAGCTCATTTCGGCCGCCTGTATTATCTTATTCTTTTGGTCACTACTCAGAGCTCATGACCATAGGTGAGGGTAGGGACGTAGATCGACCCAATAAATCGACAGCTTTGCTTTTACGCTCAGCTCCCTCTTCACTATGACCGGCCGGCACAAATCCGTCTGTCAATCTCCCGTTCCCTTCTCCCATCACTCATGAATAAGACCCCAAGATACTTGAACTCCTCCATCTGGGGCAGCAACTTGTCCCCGAGCTGGAGTGGGCACTGGCACTGGCTGAGGACCATGGCCTCAGACTTAGAGGTGCTGATTCTCATCCCAGCCACTTCACACTTGGCTGCGAACTATTCCACTGCAAGCTGGAGGCCACCACCTGATGAAGCCAACATGACCACATCATCTGCAAAGAGCAGAGAGGAGATTCTGAGGCCACCAAGGCGGAAGTCTTCCGCCACATGGCTACGCCTAGAAATTCTGTCCATAACAATTATGATCAGAATCGCTGACAAAGGGCAGCCTTGAAGGTCCAACACACACAGGAAACAAGTCCGACTTATTGCCGGCAATGCGGACCAAGCTTTCGCTGCGGTTGTACAGGGACTGAATGGCCCACAACAATGAGACAGACACCCCATACTCCAGCAGCACCTGCCACAGGATTTGAGGCTGTCCAAAAGTCTTTTTCCACGGCCTCACCAAACTCCTCCCACACCTGAGTTTTTGCTTCAGCCACTGCCCGAGCCGTGTTCCACTTGGCCTGCCAGTACCTGTCAGCTGCTTCCAGAGTCCCACAGCCTAGCCAAGCCCGATAGGACTACTTCTTCAGCTTGATGGCTCCCTTCACCTCCAGTGACCACCATCTGGTTTGGGGATTACCACCATGACAGGCACCAAGCACCTTGCAGCCACAGCTCTGAGAAGCAGCCTCAACAATGGAGGTACGGAAGATGGTCCAATC
>VOQJ01024616.1:0-16227 GCA_015052665.1 Apistogramma diplotaenia | reverse complement strand
GTTACTGACAGTCCTCAGCTCTCTTCAGGTCATTGACCAGGTCCCTCGTGTAGTTCTGGGCTGATTCCTGACCTTTCTCAGGATCATCTTTACCCCCCCCCCAGGTGAGATCTTGCATGGAGCCCCAGACTGAGGAAGACTGAGTCATCTGGTGTTTCTTCCATTTTCTAATAATTGCACCAACAGTTGTTGCCTTCTCTCCAAGCTGCTTGCCTGTTGTCCTGCAGCCCATCCCAGCCTTGTGCAGGTCTACAAGTTTGTCCCTGCTGTCCTGAGACACCATGGACAGGTGTCTTTTATACAGGTAATGATTTCAAACAGGTGCAATAAATACAGGTAGTGATTGCAGAGTAGGAGGGCTTCTTAAAGAAAAACGAGCAGCTCTGTGAGAGCCGGAAGTCTTGCTGGCTGGAAGGTGATTAAATACTTATTTAGACAATAAATGCTAATTAATTATTTAAAAATCATACAATGTGATATTCTGGATTTTATTTTTACATTCTGTCTCTCACAGTTGAAGTGTACCTACAGACATCTCTGTTTCTTGCAAAATCATCAGTGTATCAAATACTTATTTTCCCCCTTGTATATTAAGGAGGAAGCTAACATTATTTCCTCAAAGGTGATTCATTAGAAGCAGAAAAAATAGCAAATGTTAGTGAGCGAGTGGGCAGCACGGTGGCGTGGTGGTTAGCACTGCTGCCTCACAGAGAGTGCCATCTTCAGGGCCTGGGTTTGATTCCACCTTGGGCCTCCCTCTGTGTGGAGTTTGCATGTTCTCCCCGTGTCTGCGTGGGTCACCTCCCACACTCCACAGACACGCACTTACTGGGGTTAGGTTAATTAATTGGTCACCCACCCATGGCTGTCTGTCTCTCTGTGCTGGCGACATGTACTGGGTGTACCCTGCCTCTCGCCCTATGACAGCTGTGACCTGTGACCCCGATACGCAGAAGAGAATGGATGGATGGAAGTGAACGAGTGAGTTTGACAAGAGGCCAAATTGTGAAGGCTGGACGACTCGGTCAGAGCATCTCAAAAACTTCAGTTCTTGTGGGCCGTTCCCGGGCTGCACAGTGCATCTCAGTTTGTAGTGTGTGGCGGATGCACTATGGGAATAAGGCGAGCCAGCAGAGGCTTTGGGTAGTGCTCTGCTGGGAAACCTTGGGTCCTGCCATCCATGTGGATGTTATTTTGACACGCACCACCTGAAGATAACCAAAGATGACCTGAATAAACACAAAATGCAGTTTTAAATGATTATTTAGGGGGAGAAAAGCTATTCAAATCTTCCTGCTGATGAGTGAAAAATGAATTGCCCCTAAACATGATAACCGGTTTTGCAACTCTTGGTGGCAGGAACTTTAATGTCAATGTAGTGGCTGTGAGAGAACCTGCTTTGCTCACTTTCTCTTTGCCCTTTCTGCTGCCAACCTTTTCCAATTTGTCCACATTCTGGGAGGCCAGCAAAAGCTCTCAAATGACAGTCTGGGGTTTGTGAGGTCTCCTGATCATTTCCTGGGGCAGCAGCTGCTGGCTGGGGTGGGTTATCTTATTGGACTGCAGGCTGCTCAACAGCTGTGGCTGGATTTGGCAGAGCCGTGAAGCACAAAATCAAACAATGCAGGATGTAAAGTTATAGTCTAATGTCTGCTGTTCTTAAGAAATGCAAACCTTCATCAGTGTGTGAGTCTTTCTTTAGTCGTGCTCAGCAAACATGGAGGATGCGGGAACTCAGCAGAGACAGAATGATGGGATACACTGAAACAAGTCAGTGTCCACATGAGCACGCCATGCTGTGCTTCAAAAAACACTTCCTGCATGTCAGTTCCTCAGGTCAGTGAGAGCACACAGGACTGCAGCTGCTGCCAGCGCGAGCGCAGGTGATATCAGACTGCTACTGTGCACAGTAAGATTTAAAGAAAGGAAAGATGAAAGGATTACTTTGATCCTCACAGGCTTCCTCGCCCGAGACGACCTGATGTGCTCAAAGTCACCGTCATCCTTCTTCATTACTTCCACACAGATGCAGGCCGCATTGTTTACATGCTAATTCCACAGAAAATGCTGCAAACTTCTTCTTTTGGACAAAGTGTTAGAACAAGACGAATAAGCACTAAGTCAGTGTAGGTTTTGTGGGAGCATGTTTTGACTAAATTTGCCTTTAAAAATACTTATGGAGTTTTTCCATATTTTTAATACAGTCCTGTTAGTACATCTAATAGTTACAGATGCACTCAGTATGACTCGGGTTGACCGGCTGTTTTCCTGCTTGAACCATATGGTACCATATAAAATGTAATTTGTGCATTATTATTATTATTTTGATAGATAATCAGAAATGTCCCATTTTTCAGCATGTTTCGATTGTGCAGATTGCAATGACATATAGACTCGCCCAGTAGCTACTTTATTAGGTGCAGCTGTTACTCCTCATTCACGCAGATATCTAACCAGCCAATCACATGGCAGGAACCCAGTGCGTTTAGGCGTGCAGATGACCTGCTGAAGTTCAGGCCAGGCATCATAATAGGAAAGACGGGCTGTTTAATGGCCTCTGAATGTGGCATGCTTGGCCTTGTTTTTGCAACCTGATGGCAATTACAAGGAATAGAGATTAAAGGTATTTTCCCATTGACTTCATCTGTTATATAGTCTGTATGGTCTGCACAACATTCCTCCTTCCAAAACTCCAAAAGTTTACTACCTTAGCTACAGTATGATGCTGGTATTGCATCCAGCATTGCTATATTATTGTAACAGAGGTCTTTAGAAATGGGTGGGCAACTGTATCTTGAGCGACCTGTGTGGCACCATAATTGTTAACATGCACAACAAACTGGAATCCACGACGTGTAACCGGATTGGTGAATTACCACTGAAGTCTAACATTTTGAAAATGTAAACGAGTACAAAGCTCTGTTGATAGGCGAGCGTGGGAATAAGCGTGGCTGAGGGAACCAGGGATGCTGCTGAGAAAGTTCGTGTGGTGCATTTTATTCACTGAATAGATGAAAACTTACCAGCGGTGGCAGACGAGAAATCAGAGCACATGGCGAACCGTCTGATATTTGTCAAGTTACTCATATTTTTATGTTGTGCAGCAGGCAGAGAAGCAGCACTGGAGCCATAAAACATCTGCTTCAGTAACTGTTAAAATAAAGGCAGTATTTTTCCTTATATTCTGGGTTCATTGGTGTAGCATAGTGCAGCTCCTCGTGAGTGTCTCCACTCTATTTCTCAGGCTTCACTGAATAAGACTTCTGAGAGAAGCACTCTGCACTCTACCTGTCAAATCCTAAACTGACTCAAGGCTCGACATTTGTGAGTTCAGTGGCAGCAGCCTGCGACTAACATGCAATTTTCATGGGCGCAGGCTTTACGGGGGCAGAGCCATTAAAGCAAGGCATTAGACTGGCCTGAGGGATCAGCTTTGCTCCAGTGAGTCTTTCACATGAGGGCCAGGCTGCTTGGACACTGGTTGGCTTGCTTGTGCCTGATGATGTGTTCCATTTCCCGCTGCCTGCCATGCAAAGACTCGCTCAGGTTTCACTGTGTCAGACCTGATCTACACAATGAAAGCTGCTCTCAGGAGCTGCCCTAAATTAACAGAACGAGCAATTACCAAAATCATTTTTCATCGCCTTTCTGTAATGGTTAATCCCCTCACATGCACTCTGCAGGTGCTAAACTACAGATACTGTTTTCATTCATGAATTTTCAAAGATACACTTTATAAGAGAGCCGAAACACAATAAAGCACATTATTATTACCATCATTTACTTAAACGTCGGCTTAAACCTGCGTATAAAATGTGAATTAGGTTTATTTGTCTAATAAATAATAATAATATCATTTTTCGTTTAACACAAGCTTTTGGCACATTTCTAAAATATTTTTGCTTTCCTGATTTTATAACCCTAAAGTCATGTTTCAACACTGTTCACTCACCAAACCCCAGAGAGATCAGGAGCTCCGGTGGGTCAAAGTTCCTCTCTGATGCCATCATTGGAGTGTGAATGGGAGAATCAGGCATGTTGTGGAGCGCTCAAGACAAGTAGAAAAGCTCCTTTTTCCATTTACTTTCAGTGATTGTTCACTCAGTGACCAAATGTGACAAAATCCATCGATTTTCTTAACTGCTGATCTAAAATCAGGGTTGCCAGGGAGCCAAACTATATCCCAGCTGTCACAGGGTGAGAAATTCACTATGAAAAAAGACATTAAATACATTCAGTTTTGAGCTTAAATGAAATGGATCGTTTTTGATCACTTTGGGGCAGCAGGAACAGAGAGCAAATAGAAAACACGGAATTATCAACAGCTTTTTGGTCGTTGTGCTGCAGTCACACTACTGAAAACAGTGGCTGGAGACTGCAGCATGACCAAAATGATTCCAGCTGTGCAGTGTTGTTGCCTTTGAAACTGCTGGGCCCAGGTCTGCAACCGTTCCTGATGCACTGAGAAGCCGTTGCAGACATGTGGGTGACCACCTTCCAGCAGGCGACCTGTGATTATCTGGTCACCCCGAGTTTGAGGGTGTTGCCAGTCTCTGGGTAACAATCAGACTCTTACAGCATAAATGTTCAATGGGGCGACTGCAGAGTTTTCCTAGTTGTAAGGAATGAGAGATTGTGTAAATGTTATGCTGACTGTGAGCAGTTCATTGCAGCCTTCCTGGGGATTTCTACTTTTATTTAAAGTTGCATTCACTCTTTCAACCATGAGCACACAAACAAATTAATATGTCACTATGGAAAGACGGGAAAACAGCTTGAAGCGTTGGAAAATACAACCAAAAAAACAAAAACAAACCCACCTCACAGAGTTAATGCACACAGCCATATTTTTTGTAGTCATAAACTCAAACTAATCACGAAACCGTTATTAGCTGTTTATCATTGTGATCCTGAAGCATCGGCGAATGAATGGCATTGTTAACGTACAAAAAATGACAGTCAGTCGAAACAGTAAGCGAGCATTCAGGGAGGAGTGAGGGGCGCTGCGAGCGGGGGGAAGAAGAAGGTACGTGGACGAGCACAGAGATGCTCACGAGGTTCAAGAGCGGGAGCGAGCTCGGACTGTCCCCCCGTGCTCACATCAGCCACTTGTCCTTCTCTTTGTTGAAGTTTTCGGCCCACTGGCGCGTCAGCTCCAAATAGTGGTCCGACTGGTTGGGTTGATAATCTAGATACAAACGGGTCACTGTTTTCTTGGGCACCGCCTTCTCTATCTGCGTGCCTTCGTGCCACTGGTTGAAGGACGTAACGGTGACGATTTCCGGCCTGACAGACAGAGCCGCCTGCAGAGACGTATCAT
This sequence comes from Apistogramma diplotaenia, assembly GCA_015052665.1. Lineage (NCBI taxonomy): Eukaryota > Metazoa > Chordata > Actinopteri > Cichliformes > Cichlidae > Apistogramma > Apistogramma diplotaenia. The sequence continues at coordinate 10,907 of VOQJ01024616.1, read as the reverse complement.
AATAACGTCCGTTAACGCGATTCCTGGTGTTGTGGTTGTTCCACGGTCGAACAGCAGTGTCCACGTACCCGGGACCGACGCTTGGGATAAACAGCAAATTGTTCGCGTCGCAAAACGCCTTGATGGCCTTCCAGTTCTGGTGGGAGGAGCCAAAGGAAAAGCCGTTGGAGGCAAAGTACGTGTACATGCCGTCAAAGCCGCTGGCGAGGATGTCGTATTTGTGACGCTCCTCAACGATGAGCGCGACAAAAATCCCGTCGTAAGGCGTGCCTCTGATGCTGTGGGAGCCTTTGGCTGTCAGAAGCTCCGCCCAGGACTCAGGTGGTGTCAGGTAGGAGTCGTAGATGTAAAATAGAGGCAGTACTCGCCCTGTGCTTGACCTGAGTTTGTAGAAGGCGCCATGTTTTCCATACCTGAGAAAAATGAGAGGAAACAACCATATGTTAGGGCGATATAAGTCTCCAAAGTCAGGAAGGAATTGACCTTGTATGTAACATAAAACAATATGAGAAATGCCCAACACTGTGAGAGAGTGCTGAATATTTTCCAAAAGGGACAATCCAATCTGCTGCCACCTTAGGCCTGGCTGCTGCAGCGCAGACATCAGAGCACGCTGCATGCTTGTGACTTCACTAAATGAATCATGACACATTTCAGTGTCCCAGAAGCATCTTTCTGGTCCGCAGTGCAGAATGTGCAAGCTGTCAAGCATAGAAGTAGGGCAGGAAATCAGGTACCACATTATATTTTAAAATACAACACTCTGTGCAGACCGAACGCTCCAGGTGCTGTTTGAAGCCGCACCGAGGCTGGAACAGAGGAAATGTGACAGACGCGTGCTCACTGCAGTACAGCTGCGTTCATCTGATGCTGCTATTTCTTTAGCATCTCCAGGGCAACAACAGATGTGCTTTGTTTTAGGACACACTGTTTAATTGTACTATGAAGCTGATATGGCTGACATTATCTATAGCTAGTATATATGGCAACAAACTGGTTGTAATGTTATAATGGGGGGGGGGGCAGTATCATGTATCAACAGTGGTTATAGATATGCAATCATACACTGAGTGGCCTATGAGACAAAACCAATGATAATACTAATAAATTGGTAACAATATAATAACCTACTGGCAATAAAATGGTAAGATTTAAGCATTAAAATGTTTATAAGTTGACTTTAAAGTGGCAGTAACCTTATAATAACAAGGTCATATTGGCTGATGTTATTATGATGCTAGAATTATATCAATAAATCTTTTGTAAGCTCTGATAAAGCATCATTTTGTCTTTAAGAACAAGAAACAAGGTAGGCCGCACTGATCCAGGTTCAGCGCATCAGCCAGGCTAGAGGCCTGTTCTCCCGGTCCTTGTATTCGTGGTCTTATTTATCTGTTTTTCTATTATTGCTTAAAATGTAATGATGCTAAATGCAGCACCTTTAAAACAGCCAATTTGAAGATATCTCTGTTTTTATTTCAACTGTCATGTCCTTTTCTGACTCTCATATTTTTGTGTCATATAATACAGATGGTCATCGCAGTGGGTTTCCCAAAAATATTGGCAGCAATATCAAGTCCAGAACTCAGATTCAGCTCAAGGCGATCAACAAAGCCCTGGCTTTGACTTTCATCCAGTTTTATATCATAATGAATGCAACATCACTGAAAAGCTGTTCCCTGACTTACAGTGTGACATCATCTTATGTGACAATTAAAAAAACATTTTACACAGTCCTCGAGTAAGTAGGTAAGCAGCTGAGTATTATCATATTGTAAAACAAAGGTTGGTTTTAGTCATATTCACACCAGTTAAAGGAAGAGCAAAAAGTACCTGCTGCTCTGTTTCAGCGGGATCACAGGCCGAGCATCTATATTTAACTACCTGCTGCTCATCTCCCCTCATCGGGCTTCGTGTTCCGCCACATCTGCACACTTTTCATGTTTGTGATACAGACAGCAGAGCCTGACCCGTTTGGCAACAGATCTAGCACAGAGGTAATGGGACACATACAAAATCAGCTTACTTGTCAATAATATACTTGATGTTGTCATACATGCTCTGGTCCGTCCGGCCCTTGTACGGCTGTATGTGAAAGGCCACCTGGTGCGTGAACACACGGAAATGCAGATGTTAATGAAACGCAACACCTGAATACGCAAAAGCCTGGAAAACAAATAGTTACACAGTGAGTTCTGTTTATTCCCCATGTAATAACCATAGTGATCGCATTAGGTATTACAGTTCACTTTCTAAATCTAAATGTGTTAAAACTAGATTCACCAATTAAAATAAAGATGATTAAAACAGACACTATCCAGCTGAATTCGATTTAAACAGCGAGTTCCTGTGCATCTGTCCAATCCGGCCTTGCAGCCATAATGATTTGGCTCTCATCAAAACATGCTCGGTTATTTACATGTGCACAGCAGCAGTTTACGACAGTCCTTGAAATGCACTGAGACAATGAGCTTCATTAGGCCCATCTGTGGTCATGTGTTAGCTCACTAATGTAAATATTTCTAATGGGAGCTCTGTGCCGCGCCCTCCCGTGTCTGCCTCATCAATGCGTTACACATCAGTCAAAGGTAAATTGTTATTATTATGCCGTCTGCTTGGGAGATGCAAATCTCACATAAGCCGAGCTCTATTCGTGACCTCTGAAGATCCGATCTAGCATTAATAAATAAGCTAGTAAATAACTGCACAATGCACATGCAGAATGTATCTGTAGTGATACACATGCTTTGTGAAACAAGCAAGTGCTTGACAGTGCTTAAGCTTGTAATTGCGGGCAGACAGACTGCTCACACAGACTGTTTGTGACCGTCGGATGCAGAGAGCAAACGTGTGGTTGTAAAAACCTAAAGATTTTCAAAGATTTAGCTGGCAGCATGCTGAGGGTTTCTGAGAGGGGAACTGAGAGGAAGGAGGAACATGGCCCGCGTTATCGTCGGTCAACACATTCAGGTGTTAGATGGGGACGTGTACCCCTGCGTCAAACCCCTGAGTAACAGTTAAAATGTATGTATATATGCCTAAAACTACGGTGGTATAGCTGCACGACTTCACAGAGAGCAGTGTGTTTTGTTCTGTGACAGGAGCTGAGAGCTGAGTGATGGATGCCCTCTGTCATCCTGAAATAACTGTGGTTCGCGTGATTCGCTGCAGACACAAAGGAGAAAAGGGTCTACGGCAGCAAAGCAGGGAGAGAGCCACAAACGGCGAACACTCATCGCCCACTCCATCTTTTAAAAGAGGCTTCAAGGTCTTCATAAACAGTTTCCATAGCAACGTAGTGTTTGGTGCGCAAGCTCAGCTTGTCAGCAGTCTTGACTGACTGGAAATCATGAAAGGCCAGCGAGGTAAAGACTGTGTTCAATCTGCTGCTGCTTGGATGACTACACCAGGATGGAAAGTGCTTTGTTTGCGCAGATCAGCTCTGATGTGTCAAACAAGAGTCCTGAACAGTTCTCACCAATGTTTGGGTTCTCTTTGAATTATGAGAAACACAACCCGAAGCAGTTATTATATCATCATATTGCTGTGCATCATCCATCCATCCATCCTCTTCCATAGCAGGGCTGGACTGGGACAAAAATTGGCCCTGGCATATATGGATTAGTCTGGTCCCAGAGGACATGGAGCAAACACTTAATGTTTACACATTTTGCAGCATCTACAGTGACACTCTTCAGTTTCTTCACATGTAACTTCTCTGCGCCCACTTTCTGCCACTTCAGTTTCTCCATGTCGCCTCTCCTTTAACACACTGAAACTAGGGGAGTCACAGGGACCGCGCAGAGAAAGGGTGGGGCCGCTTTTGTCCTATATCCTGATTTGTTCACTCCACCGTCTATAGTGAAGATGGGCCAATGGGCCGCCGCCTCTAAATTGTGGGCCGGTCTCTTAGAAAAAAAAAAGGGAAGAAAAAAACCCAACAGCATCGGCCCCTGAGGACTGTTGGCCCACTGGGCAAATGCCCGGTACACCAGATTACCAGTCCAGCCTTGTCTTCGGCATGCTCTGCTGGGGTGATACAGTACTATGTGGTCTTTAAGATAAGGTGGGTCTTGATTATTCCAGGCTTTGTCTGCAAGAAGAAGGATTTTAACTTTAAATCTTGGGTAGCATACACTGAGAGGCACGCCCTTATGGCAGGGATAGATGGGACAGGAACATCTGTGCCTCGTATGGACTAGACGTTCTCCAAGTGCACCTCCAGTCTCCTTAGCTAAGCAACCTTGGGCAAAATATTGTACCCCAAGTTGCCCCCAATGGAATCACTGATAAACGGTGCTTTGAGTGCTCAGTTAGAGTGGAAAATCCCTATTTAAATACTCGTCCGTTTGTTTTACACACACATTTGAAAAAATTATAAGTCTCTATAATAAGTCTCTGTGTTCCATTTTTCATTTTAGAGTCATTTGACCAATGTCATTACACGCATTCATTAGCGCAGATTTTATTTTGCTGCTCTTGTTTCTAGACAGTGTCCCCACCACGATTTTATTTAGGAACATAGCAGCAGGGTCAATCTATGCTTAATTAGTGAGGATGTAGCTGGAGGGGATTATAGATCAGCATGTGTCCTCCTGTCTGTAAAACGTCTGATTTCTGTGACCTCGGTAATCTGGTCTTTCATGCAGCAGCGGAGGGCCTGCTTCCTGCTGTATTTTTATCGCTGTGTCACAAGACGTGCAGCTCCCGAATATACGCAAAGGAAACACACACACACACACACACACACACACAGATTAACTTGTACTTTGTTTGCAGCAGCTCTGGAGCACTGAAACATGGGCGCGAGCATCAGTCCTCAGGTCAGCTGCGAGATACACACTGTTGTGTAAGTCTGACTAACACTCACAAAGAGACCCAGTTTTCAATCTAAGACTTCCATATAAGGAAGCATGAAAAGTAGACCAAGAGAAAGCTTTTCTGTCCCGTCGATGCTGAATCTCCGACGGGGCTCAGCTCATTTTGCCACTGCAGTCTCCTGCACCTTCAGCGCTTTGTGTGTTTATGGCGCCCGACAGCCTTCGGTGCTCAAAGAGATCTGACTTCGCTTCCGATGGAGTTTGTGCACTGAAAAGGAAAATGTGCTCCAAAGCACTACAAGTTTTTAAAAACAGCCGGTGGCTCAGCTGGAAAGGCCAATAATAAAGGCATACTTTCCATTTCTCTGCAGTGTTCATGCTAACGTTAAATGTCAGGTTTAAGTCGATGCTATCGCTGGAACCCAGTTTCTTCACCGTCAGTGGTCTTAGTTGACCAAAGATTAATGCTGGACATGATGCATTTTCACCATGGCACTGTTAGTCTTAAGCATTAATCATTCCAGAGTTAAACAAATTCATTTCAGTGCCTCTGTATGCATATTTTGAGATTAAGGCTGTGCTTGCTTTAATCTCAAAATATTGAGGTTACGGCTCAGCCTGAGCACTGCAAATGGAGCCTGGGCGTCACTGAGTTTTAAAAACTTCCAATCAGATAAGTTGTCACATGTGGTGATCTCGGCCCTTCATCTCTGCATCTGGAACAAGAATACTGCTCTGCACATCCCTCAACAACAGCAAATGAAACACTCGAAATAACATGTTTTGTAAAACCTCACGACAAAGCCAGAAGCTGTGTTTGGTGGACAAATATCAACACAAATTGGCTTAAAAAAGCATGCAGAAAAAACGGGATATTCCCCAAACTTTTCAGACGACACAAACCAACAAGAGTGACAAAACCTTCCTGAACCCAACAAGCGTGCGGCTTAAACTAAGTGGTGCTATCCAACATGATTGCCTGGCTGTGGCAACGCATTTTAATAATTATTATTTTATTAATTCTGAGCATAAATTGTGTCTGAACTTTTCAAGGGTTCAAAGTTCCTTCTGAAATTTGAGTTAGTGACAGACTTGCTTTTACTGTGACATTTGCAAATGAAACAAAGGTTAGAAAATCATTTCTTCCTTGACAATTAGCAAAGCGAAAGCTGAAACATCATGTTGATTTAATGTTTGCAGTCATTATTGTTTTCCACCTGCTGAGGCACAACAGGTGGAAAATAGCAGCATTGCTGAAACCTGGCACAATGCATCTCTCCTGGGTACTTTGGACTCTGTAGGATTAAATTGCTCCAGCAGTCAAATAGTGTGAATACATTTGATTTGGCAAAAATTCAGATCAACACTTTTCTTAACATTAACAGTCAGTAACACTGGCAAGCCATCCAGTCATTCAGTAAGTCACCAGAAAAAGAATAACATACCGGTTGATTCACCAGTTACCTTGATGCTGTGCCTGTGGGCAGCGTCCATAACAGTGGGAACCAGGTCCTCTGTGGGCTCCCCGTGGTCGTCAGCCACCCCGGGAGGATACCAGGACAAAACCAGCACCCCTGCAAAGAGAGCAGGGCAAAAAGCAACGAGAGGATGAAGACTGCACAGGCTGCCATTAGCTCTGAAAATAGCAAATGCGATTCAGATATTTGGGAAAACATGCAATTTCAGGACCTTCAGTCACTCTTCCTGACAAACATTTACAAAAATTATAATGCAAAGAAAAGTTTAAATGCCTGAGAGCAACCGTGCAATGCAATAGATGCAAAGGAGAGGTGAAGAAGAGCGTGCAGGGGTGCAGACGAGTATCAGGGGTGAATGTGACAGAAGGAAAGCAGCAAAAGTGAAAGGGAAGGTTTACAAGATGGTAGTGAGCCCTGCTATGATCTGGAGACAGTGGCACTAACAAACAGTCAGGAGGCGAAGCTGGAGGTGGCAGAGTTAAAGATGGGAGTGAACAGAATGCACGAGATTAGAAATGAATATATCAGCGGGACAGCTCGGCTTCAGCGGCTTGGAGACTAAGTTAGAGAGACAAGGCTCAAATGGTTTGGACTTGGAGAGATGCAGGCAGGTGATGCGCCGTGGCAACCGCTAACGGGAGCAGCCGAAATAAGCACGTTAGATGGTGATGTATCACTTTTCAGACACAGAGCTGCACATGACCCTGAAAATGCATCCAGTGTTCTCTAAGTAATTTTTTTCCACACTACACTGCAATTTTCTGTATTTATTGATGCTCCTGTGCCCCTGTGTGTTATTATAAGTGCACAGTCATAACAGGAAGCAGTTTCTCTGACATGGGGACACAAGCGGGTTTCGAGACTGACTCATGGTAATGGCTGTGAATGGGGAAGGCTGAGCACAATGTCAGGGGTACAGCAACCATCATCAGTTTGACTTTAATTACACAGAAAAGCCTATTTTTTGCTTCTATTTAAAACCGTGAGTATGTATTAGGAATAGAGGACAGAACTCCTTTTCACTGTTTTAACAACACTGGCAGGAGGCTGCAATCTAGAAAAAAAGGCTTACTTTATACTTGACATCACAGATTTACTTTAGATGCAACCCTGAATATCTGAGGTCAGTATGATTCTACATTAATACAGTTCATTGAAGTATTTACTGCAATTAGCATTCACATAATGCATTTGTATAAAAATTCATATCTTAAAAAAGCCTAGAAACTTTCTCTTTGATTTTAGGGCTTTGGGAAAGTGAAGGGGCCAATTGTTACCCGCTGCAGCCGCTTCTATCTGGGCCATATGTGACTCCACCACCTTCGGGTCCCTGGAGCTGTAGGGTCCCAGCTCAGGGTAGAAACTCGAGGCAATGTCTTCTGGAGGCGTGTGCTTTCCTTGTGCGTGACTGGCTGCAATCTTTGGGTCCCAGTGTGGCACCAGCACGTGATCCCAGTGGATGTACTTGTTGTCCATGCTGGGAGAGCCATACCACAAATAGTAGAAGATGTGGACATCGTAGAATATACTGTACTCGCGGTCAGATCTGGTGAAAACCACCTTCGTGTCGCTGCTGCTCATGTGGAATTGGCCCGGGGAAACCACCACGTCTTTCACATCCAGCCGCCTCCTCTCCGACCTCTCCCCCATGAAGTCCATACCGGGCGCCAGGTCCGAAAAGCCGTCGCTGGGTTTCAGCGTCCTCAGCCCCATCATGGTCCCGAAAATGAAGAGCGTGAAGAGGAAAAGTGCGACCAGCGCTTTCCTGCGCAGCCGAGTCATCGTCGCTGTCCGTGGTGCTGCCGCAGGGAGAACAGACGGCCCAGAAGCCAGCGGGGGGACTGACACCGGCGCTTCTTAATGGCAGCAACAGCCCCTGAACGCAGTCATCCTCTTAGAGCACGAACTGGCACAGAAGGAATGAACGCATTTAGTAGCTGCAGCCGCTGGTGCATAATGGAGCCTGTAAGACGCAGGATAACCAAAGCACTCTGCTTTCACTCCTATAGTCAGGACCTGGGGACATTTTGCTCCGTGTTGCTTCAATAAACCGCCTCCTTCTGCACAGTCATCACACTGTTATTTTTTATTCATATCCTTTGTAGTCTTCAAAGGAAATTATTAGAAAAAAAAAACCCGAACAGATTTCTTCTCTCGGCTCTCTTGAAATCAGAAAGCAGTCTGGTCATAGCCGAGGCTTCTGCACAGCCGTAGCGAACCGAGTCCGGTGAGCTTTGTATTCCATCCAGTCGGTGCTCGGCGCCGTCAGTCTGAGTCTCCTTCTCCACCGAGCTGTTGCAGCTGCGCCTCCCGTCAGCGAGCGGATCCGTTTCTTTGAGAGTATTCCGGTTCTTTACAAAAAACAAACAAACAAGACGACAGAATGAAGCGCTTGTTTCTTCAGTGCGAGCAGGACGGAGGCGAAATTAACCCCGACCGGAAAGACGTGTATGAGGGGCGACTAGTGCCCAACAGAAGCGGGGGGGCGGAGCTTAATGCCAGATTGTTGGGAATTCTTTTAAATACGAAGAAATATTTCAGCAGAGGAGCTTGTGGATGTGTTGCCATGACCACACGCAAAAATAAATAAATAAATAAATCATTCATGTAAGCATTAAGAGTGGTGGTGGTGGGGTAAACATATCGTGTGACAGATGCTGCACTATATTGCCCAAAGTATTCACTTGTCTGCCTTCACCTATATATGAACTTATGTAACATCCCATCTCAGTTTAATATTGCAGTTTAACCCTTTGCAGCTATAGCGGCTTCAACTCTTCCGGGAAGGCTTTCCAAAGGTTTTAGGAGTGTGTGTCCAGAAGCACATTTGTGAGGTCAGACACTGATGCTGGATGAGAAGACCTGCCTCACAGTCTCCACTCTAATTCATCCCAAAGGGCTCTGTGCAGGCCAGTCAAGTTCATCCACACCAAACTCACTCATCCATGTCTTTATGGAGCTGCTTTGTGCACTGGTGTGCAGCCATGTTGGAACAGGAAGGAGCCATCCCTAAACTGTTCCCACAAAGCTGGGAGCATGAAAATGTGCAAAATGTCTTGGTGAGCTGAAGCATTCAGAGTTCCTTCTACTGAAACTAAGGGGCTGAGCTCATCTCCTTAAAAACAACCCCACACCATAACCCCCCCCCCCTCACCAAACTTTACCTGATCGATTTCCTCTGTTAGCGGTGATGTCTGCGCACTGCTGTTGCTCCAAATCACTTCCACTTTGTTATAATGCCACGAACAGCTGACTGTGGAATATTTAGTAGTGAGGAAATTTCACGGCCGGACTTGTTGCACAGGTGCCATCCTATCACGGTACCGTGCTGGAACTCACTGAGCTCCTGAGTGGCTCACTTTCACTTATGTTTGTAGAAGCAGCCTGCATGCCTGGGTTTAGCTGTGACCATGGAAATGACTGGAACACCTGAATTTAATGATCTGGATGGGTGAACGAATACTTTTGGCAATATAATGTATGTTCACGCACTATTTAATTCCATGCCTTTTATCTATCTCACATTTATATTCCAGTTTAGAATCACCGATAAACCTGTCACGTATGACTTACTGTGGGGTGAAACAGAGACATCTGGGGAAACCCCAAACAGCCTCAGGGCAAATATGCAAATTCCAGGGAGGCAGTCCCCAAATCTTTGTGCTGTTATGCAACAGTGCTGCCCCCCAGCACAGGCATGGCACTGTATAAATCTGCTTTCTGGAGGTTCCAGAGAATACATGCTTGGGGTGACATCTAGTGTGAATGATAAAATGGTGCATTTATGACTTACATGGGTGTCAATGGGCAATTTAGAATCGCCACTTAACTTAACCCCAGCAACTGCAAGTCCTTGTACACTAATCTGAGTACTGCAGGTCCACAGGCCTCTGCCTGTTGCCTATTTAACATCTGTAATTTGTACACAAATATCTAAGAAATAGTTTTCAACACATTATCATCATGCAAACACTTTGAGAGTTTGAGATCTTGCTCACGTACTGTGTGGAATGATGTCTAAAATGAAAGAGCGAGGTTTCCCGAAACCCCGGCCCTGTCGCTGAACGATCACGATCCTGCGCACTGTGTAAACCAGTTCATCATACACCACCTGGGTGGTGCAGGGGGATGAGCCAGAGGGCAAAGTGGGATGTAAGAAAATGGTTTTAACTGGGAAAAGTGAAATGTGACCTGCAGTACTCGTGAAATGCCTACAGCAATTACAGAGTAAATCCAACAATCAAAACGACCCCCTATGAGCAGCACTTGGCGACAGTGGAAAGGAAAAACTCCCTTTTAACAGGAAGAAACCTCCAGCAGAACCAGGCTCAGGGAGGGGCAGTCATCTGCCGCGACCGGTTGGGGCTGAGGAGAGAGAGAGACGGGGCAAAAGACATGCTGTGGAAGAGAGACAGAGATTAATAAGTGATGAAAAAATGCACAATGGGATATAAACAGAGTAAAAAGATGTGAATGAAAAGAAACACTGTGCATCATGGGAACCCAAATATAAATATACTAATCAAGGGCATACAAAGTTCATTAATATGGTTTGTGTGACTAATATCATTGTTAATATAAACATAATAACAGTAAATACATATATCAG
>VOQJ01024611.1:0-13156 GCA_015052665.1 Apistogramma diplotaenia | reverse complement strand
TTTTTACTTTTCCTCCCTACATTTTAAACAAATATTTTTTTTTCTACTTGTTACATTTTCAAACAGATCTGAGAGAAGTTTGCATTTCCGGTCACTGCGCCATCAAACATCAAACAATCTCAGCCTGAATGGAGGAACAATAGAGACAATCCCACTGGCATATCCTCTATCATTGGGGCTTATTCCATGCCAACAGATTAGAGAAAAGAGAGAGAAGTTCACTCAGAGATGGAGGAAGAGGAGGAGAGGAAGCAGAGAAGTTTGATTTACTGAATCCAACATTTATACAACCTGATACTTTTACTTTCTTACTTTGAGTCCTTTATTACTTTTACCTAAGTGAAGAAATTGAACACAAGTACTTGTTTTTCTACATAAGAACAACTGTTCGTACCTTTGCCACCTCTGCATATGAAGCTATAGGTTTGCAAGGAAACTTTTATATGTGACTATCTTGGAATCTCCTCTGTTGTCACATGTACTTTTAAATCAGCTTAGTTATTGTTTTGTGAGACCTTGGTTTTAGTTATATCATTTGGAAGTTGAGCTCTTTTTGATGTTATGCAGTTTTGCCCACAATAAACCTCCATACCTTTCGTAATGCTCCATGTTCATGACAGATCCAGACATGACCTGCAACAGATGCACAGCTTAATTCCCTGTGCACACTCTAATGGAGACAAATGGATGAGTCAGGAAGCGACAGAAGGTGTCACACATCTATATTCATCTAAATTTTCTGAAAATCGTGTCTTTATAGCAGTTGTGCATTGATGTCGACAAATAGCTGATACCTGCTGCAGCTCTGCCAGAAGGCATGAACAAAGACCTTCTCTTTTTTTTCTGACACCTTTTCTATGGATGTCAAATTTATCCTGAGTTAGATGCTATCAGTCTGTCACATGATTATAACATTTGCACAGAGGGATATTCTGCTGCTCTGCACTCAATGATTCAAGCCAGAGACAGAGGGTAGCTAGTGGGAAAAAGACAAATGACTTCTTTCATGAGCTAATACAGCCCAAATGCAGTGCCAAACAGAAAGAGAGGAAGTCGAGAAGTGATAATAATAATAACTTTCTTTTGTATAAAACCTTTCAAAACAGTGTTTCAAAGTGCTTCACAGTTTGAATAAAAGACACATAAGTGTCTGTATGCTTGTGAAGAACATACAAACAACACACATTCACTGAAAATTAGTTGCAATATTTTATTGGAGAGGGGGCTGATGTAGTAACTGACCTCCTTAAAGAAACCAAAGACAAAAAAACTCAGGTTTACTAGACTTGAGATGGAAGGAAATTTTAATAGCATTCAGTGAGTCAGGAGAAGCTGCTGAGGCTGTTGGGCTTAACAGGAAAGTACAGCTGTGTATCAACTCTATAGCAATGATAGGAGGTTCCATTAAAACCACTAAGCAAATGCGGTAACATACATAATTGAGACCTGGGGCATCTCAGTTCAATTTTATTTACACAGTGCCAAATATTGTAAGGTAAAGACCTTACAATAATTACAGAGTAAACCCAACAATCAAAACGACCCCCTGTGAGCAAGCAGTTGGTGACAGTGGGAAGGAAAAACTCCCTTTAACCAGGCTCATGGAGGGGCAGTCATCTGCTGTGACTGAGGCTGAGGACAGAAGACATGAAGGAGAAACTGCTGCATTCCCACGTGGATCAGGTGGAAGTCAAACTGCAGTCCAACTATTTATAAATTCCTAACTTTCAGACATTTTCAAAATAATTTAAAAGTTTGTACATTTTTATTTATTCACTTACTTATTGCATATTCTCTTCATATTTGACAATATGTCACTAAAACAGACCATATTTTAGAAACTCTAATATCTGACCTCAGCCCAGGTCTTTTTAAAAACACCAGCATCTCTTTCACATTAATTAGTTTGCAGTAGGTGGGAGACTAATTACCTGAGCTCCATTTAATGACACTGTCTGAACTTTAGCTGTTGAATTCTAAATGAGAATTGGCTCTCATACACACAAACAACAATAAAAGGTATTTAACAGTAATTGTCTGGCAGCAACAAAAGAGGATGACATTTTGGAGAATGATGTTGCCGCTAATTGAGCTCAGTCGTACCTGAAGATTTATGAAGAAGTGGAAGAGTGAGTCGTCCTCAGTTCTGCAAGGACATCGTGTCACTTACGTTTTTCATTTTCTACTGCTTTAAAAACTTGCAATTCACATCTAGACTCTTATTTTACATTTTTAATCATTGAAACTGCAAAAACTCTTTAAGATGCTGTGAAAAAATGATCCTTTATTAGGTAATAATGAGGTCAAATTCAACTCCGCAGCTGTAATTCTGGATGCATGTGTGTGGGTTTGAAGGTGGACGGCTGCAACAATTCCAACAGATCCTCGATGTCCCGTTAATCCACGACTCTGTGGAGCTCAGATGTCACCATGTAAATAGTTCAGCGTGGAGCAGGGCGCACATGGCAAAGAGTTAAAAGGTGACAGTGAGCTCGGTGGCATGAAAGAAATTTTATGCACAAAGCAGCACCACTTGTTCCTGAGGTCACGATTAAAAGCTTTATTGGAACAAAGCTGGCAGTTAAACTGATCAAATACCTGATAATAATTAAAACAACTGACACGTGCAGCAGTGGTATCGTCTGTAAACAGCACTAAAAAACTCAAATGATGGCACAGATAAGAAAGCCACCTGTTTGTGAAGGTGAGATCCATGTGTGGCTCTGAGTTTAGACTCTGCTTGCCTGTGTCTGTTCGACAGATGGATCAAATCCAGTGTCATTTATACACTGTTTGCCCAGTTGACTTACTAAGCCTGCTGCAAACACTCATGGTATGTCTGCATGTTTTCAGCTGAGCAGGGATTTTAGAGACAGATGCCATACAGCCCCACTAATAGCTGCAGTTCATAAAGACAGCTGGCTTCACCTTGTCCCTTCAACTCGGCACAAAAAGTAAGAGGTGTTGATCGAGATATGGACGAAGAGCTGGGAGGTTACAGACGCTGGTGCGACATGGAAGCATGAGACTCCCCTCATCCCAACAACCACCAGTCACATGATAGCGTTGGAGATATCAGATCACATCCTAAACACACTGATAGACGAGGAGAGGCCACAGAAGCTGGCTGGAGTACAAATAAAACCCAATGGTTCACAGAGTGTATGATGGACATGGACAGACTCACATATCCACCATTCAAACTTCCTGGACCGGTCGCACAACACAGCTGGTCACATTATTTGTGAGATAATGACATTAAAAATCTAAAAACAAAGAGATGATGTCTGGCACACAGTGATTGGTTCAATCAAACCCAAAAACTATCAAAAGGACATTTTAAATTTATGGATTCATTTATTTTGGTAGCAGGCAGTAAAGTTGCTTTTTAGAGCTATTAAGTTGGGCTTTTAAACACGGGTCTGTGTTGCAGATGTAAAAAATGGAAGCTGAAAAGTAAACTTTTTTATTGATTCAAGTATGATTACATTTAGCTGCAGCTCGACAGCAGCCATCAGAGCTCCTCTTCGCTGCACTTAAAGACAAACTGAATAAATGAATGAGAATAAATCAGAAATGGAGGACACCTTTGCAACAGCAGCTCTTAAACAAAACTTCATCACATTCAATTGGGAATCATAACATTGCAGAAATGTCCTTTCCCAGGGTTTATGGCCACCCTGCTTTACGGCTGCTGTGCCGTCCCCACGGGAACGGTTTGGAGGACATGAAACTGTGCTGCGGCTCGAAGCTTCTGGGCAGAAATCTGTACATACTAAAGAGACAAAGGCGGGAAGAGTTGTCTTACGCTGGATAAAGTCATTAAAACTTTCAGTATAATTTAGAATAAGGAGACATATTTAGATTTTTTTTCTTTTTTTTGGCGGAAAATATCTCAAAGTTTAGCTTTTCCCTGATACCCTGAACACAAAAACCAAACATGGAAAGGAAGCTCCGTCTGAACAGTATGAACTGTTAGAACCCAGAAAGGTGAAGCTGCCTTCAAAGCCTCTTGAACAACTGCATTTCTCAAGCAGACCCTCATTCTGGATCACTGATATCCAGCTGAAGCAGGAGCTGAAAAATAAACAAATATATATACTGGAACACACACATGTGTGGGTTTTGATCATTGCACTGTTTGATTGATCAGCTCACTGCACAGTAAGACTGAAATCTGATCACACTGAAGGGTGTTTACTGTAGCAATCAGCGTCAGGCTTCCAGAGGCCACATCATCATCTTCATATATACAGGATCAGGCCCAATCTGTCGCCACATTGGCAGGTCATTACCTCGCCCTCCTCTTCTGCATCACAGCGAGGCAGCCTTTGGCTTTAATTATGCCGCTCATTGATCTGCAAAACCAAGATGGAGTGGCGCTCTAATGGGTGACAACTGGCAGCATGTCGGCCTGTCCGTCTTCCTCTGCCAAGATCATCCACTTCTCCACCTCTGCCACCCAGAAAGAGACTGTTAATGGAAGGGATGACAGAGGTGTGGAGTACAGGAGGAGAAAGAGGATGATAGCGCAGAGGAGACAAAGGAATGGGAGGAGGAGGGTGTCACATCAAGAAAATAATAACTTTTCAGCATCGCCCTCGCTTTCTTTAGCATAAACAATGCATGTGAAAAGTAATGTCCAGAAATGGAACTGATTAAAGGTTGGGACTATTTCATTAACTGCCATCAGATTGCATTAACTCAGCATATGCACAAAGCTCCCAAACTTCCACTTCATACAGGTCTGTTTGCTCGGTGTCTCGTGTTGCAGCAGTAGGTGTGTCGCAGCATGACACCAAAGAACACCACGTGCACATCTGACAGCGTGTAGCAGCATCCTGAGCTCTGCTGGGGTCTCAGCTACAAACCTGAAGCCTGTGTTTATTCTGTGACATACATCACTTAATATTAAACTTCTAAAACCTCTAAAAACATGGAAACTATTGAATATTCAAAGATTCTGTATTTTTTTGTCCAAAGTTGCATCATTTTAAGAATTTTCTAGGCTTTATGCAAAAACAACAAAAAGGCAGAAACAAATAACTTTCAAAGTGTGTTTTTATGTGTCTGGAGGGATTAGCCACAAAGGGCCATTATCAGTATCATAATTGATAAAAGAACAATTAAAGCCTGCAGAGCATGATGAGCTGCTGTACATATTTACATCTAAGGCACATCATGCAATCATTCCACATTAAAAAGGTACAAACTACAAATATTCATAATTATTTCATTCAGATCCAACAAGAAACTGGAGCAAAAGATGTAAATACGGAGACAAAATAAAGCAGCGGATGTGGGAAGCATCCAGCCTTCAGTTTTTATTGGATTTCACTCGCTGATTTTACCCAGATTAGCTTGGAGACGTCTGGCTAACATCACTGCAGCTACACCTGAAAGTGGATTACTGCATCCTGCTTGTGCTCTGCCTGCCACTGTAAATTCACTCTGCTCTTACTTTAGAAACAAAGGAGCTCCATATTAAAGATTTCTGTGTATCAGTGGATCACACCTGTCTGGTATTAAAGGGAAATTTCTTTGCTTCCTTAATATCTATTTTTTCTTGCCCAGATTTGATCTAGTTTCCCGTCCTCTTTCTCGGGGCCTCTCTGATTCTTCTTTTTAATAAGGGAGTGAAAGCAGGAATGTAATGTGACTTTTTCCATTCTTTGCATTTACCTTTTCTTACCTCACATGCTCCTGTGGTACCTTTCACACACCTTGATGGATGCCCATCCTTTGCCCCTTCACATTCGTCATCCTCTCCTCTTCCTCTGCCATCTGGTTTGAAGCCCCAGAGACGAGGCTGAGCCCACTGGGATGTCTAAAATGAATATTAAAGTCGAGTCTTATCGGGTCAAACTGGGCAGGTTTGGCTGTGTTACAGTTCGAACATTGTTCCATCCACAGGACCTGTAAAACTTATAAGAAATGACAGCACCATATAGATTCAAAAGATAAAAATAGAAGTGGGAGCTACCTGCCACCAGCCACTGATGGTCCACCATTTATACACAAGCTGCTGCTGAAAAGCTACTTAATTTTTTTTTCATGTTTAGATTAAATACTCTGGATTTGTACAGTTCGACAGTGCTTTGCGTTAAAAGAAGCTCAATACCGAATAATAAAATGATGGCATTTACACATATTAGAGTTCACTTTATCCCACCTGGTCTCTTTAAACTGAACAGAACAAATAAGCTGAAACAAACCTTCTGCTGATTTATAGCTCCACCGCTTAATTATTGCCCTCTACCAGAAAGGCTTTGCATGATTAAAGTTCAAAATAATTCTTCTTTTATGCATTTAGAACTACAGATTACATTTCCTATGTTGTTCTCATTATTTGAAACATTCCCATGTTTAACATTAATATCCACCATCAAAAATGCATATATGACAAAAAAGTACATTTCCTCCTTTAACATTTATCATACCTACAGCACAAGTCTTTATTCTGTCAAAGGTCATATTAAGTGACCATTATTATTAGTATTCAGGCTTTAAAAGCAATTGGTTGATAATGTTTAATCCAATTTAACTGCCGTTTAGTGTCTAAATTATCTGAACTTCATGAGTCTTCTGTTCAACTTTAATGAAAAAGTGAAAAATGGAGGCGACTGAAGGGCAAACACGGATCTTCAAACGTCAACAGCGAGGAAGGAGACAAAAGAAACAGAAAGGAAGACTCATTAAGAGAAGTTATCAGTCAGGGGTTCAAACAGAAACGGGGATGACAGCCACAGCGCTGAACGCTGGGTCAGTCTCTCACTCTCTTCAGTTTTGAACATTTGCCAAACAATCACAAGCAAAAACAGTCCAATTCTGATGATAACATAATTCATTTGATCTATGATTATTTGATGCTCTTTGGACAGTTTGCTTTTTTTTAGCTTGTCATGTCTGGCAGGTTTTGCAAGCAGAAGTGTGATGTGAATGCATTCTTGTACCCAACATCTCTCTTGGAAGATGAGCTCTATAGATTCTCTGTAGGCTCATGAGGAAGCATTTTCACCGTAAATAAAGTAGCTCAATCTTTGTACAGGCAAAGTTCCCGTCTAGTCTCCCGGAAAGCGCCGCCTGGCTAGCTAACGATAACGCTGAAATCACCAAAGATTAACAAAGACTCCTCTCTCTGTTCGGCACCACCAGAGACTCTGTTCTGTATGGAAAAGCTAAAGCGGGATAGGAGAAAAACAGAAAGCCTGGAGCAGTTATCAGCTTGAGAGTCTGAAAGGAAGTTGGCAGCAGACGTCTTGCTGGAGTTCTCTCTGTTGGTTTTCACCATAACGCACCTGGCTAACCTGCGTGTAGGAGTGTGGGTCATGACTTCGCTGTCGACCTTAAAGTTTATCCAGAAGTTGTAATAATGTACTAATGTTAAATTATCAACTAATGCTGGCAAAGTTAGAAAGCTGCATTCATAAAATGTATGAGTGCAGTGTCGGACAGAGAGGCCTGAAGATCAGCGCAATCATGCTAATCAAATCCTGGAAGTTCGGTAAACAAACCTGGAGAACAAACTTCGAAGAAAGTCTGTTAGTAAAATTAACCACACAGCAAGAAATATGGCTGTGCCTTTTGGGGGGCACTTCCCTGATGGTTTAATGCCCATTTTCATGGCCTAGAAGTTGTTACTGAGTTGTCTGATGGGACACACAACTCCAGAAATGGCAAAGACGCCTGTTGCTGTTTTAATGTGTGGTTCATATTGTGAAAACTACATTTTAACCAACACCTGATGTTTCCCCCTCGCAGTTCTGCTGCCTTACCATCCAAACAGAAAAAGGAAGTCTATGGTAACAAAGTAATCACAGGAGGAAGTTACAGTGGGTGGAAAAGGTTCCAGAGCCCCTTTCTAAGCTCCCGGGGGATAATTCACTCATCAGTCCCCGATTTCTGTGTTTCATATGTCTGGGAGCTGAACTTGAAGTGCAGATGCCAAACTGACTGAAATTCAGTCATCACTTGTTTGAAATGACTGATGTATCACAGATGCAGAATCCAAATAATCTCAGTCACCTTCAGAGTTAATATTTTCTACATGGTGCTGAATGTTTTCTAAACTAACTATTTCATTCAGGGTCTCATTATGGTTTTCACAGTTGTATTTAATTTTGGGCTTCCTTTGATGAATGTCTCTTTGTGGAGGAGAAGCCAACGGCTGGCACAAAAAGTCCATCCATTCTGGAGATTTTTCCTTTTTTTGGCTTCCTCCACCACTGCTGCTGTTAATTCCTGAGATCTGTCCTTTTCTATGACATTTGCACAAATGCTAAAGGGCTCAGGCTGTTTGCCTTCCTCCGTGATGGAAGACGAGAAGTCTGGTTCAGCAGCAGCCGCAGAGAGCTCGACATATGAATTTAGCCAGGTTTTCTTCCACATGCAAGAGGCCTGGGGATGAAATCCATCTCTCTGTGATGAGACAATGATTTGCTGAGCTCCATTGTGGCTGCAGAGAAGCAGAAGAGGTGCAAATTTGCATGTAAATGCACGAGGAAATGATGCTGCAGTAACAGCATGGCGACGTGTCCCTTCTTTACCTGCTGGTGTTTGCTATGGTGTCACGAAGCACAACACAGATCCTGCTGCAGAAGAAAATGCATGTATATCTGAGATATTTGTTCCAAGTCAAGTGGTGCTCATGTGCACTGACCACGAAAAGGGAAGGGAGTGATCACTATTGCTTTGTGAAAACTATGTGTTTACCTTCCTGTAATTTAATGAAGGCTTTCAGCCTGGGTTTGAATTTTGCAGTGGAGCATTGTGTGTCTGCACCTGCTGCACAACTGCTCTTAAAATAAACTGCTGTAAAAGATTATGTTGTTATTGGGTCATAATTGACCCACCACCAACAACTCCAACATTGTGTACTATGTACTTTATACTTAATGGAAGCAATGGAGATTACAGTGACTACCCATGGCAGACTTGTTTTATTACGCAAGGTGTACGCCATTAAGTGCTAATACAGCATTTGGAATGAAACAGATTCACTGAAGAATATTTGCTGAAACATCAAACTAATAATATGACATGTGAAGCCAAGAATATCACCTCGTGGCTGAACGCATGATGCGTGCAGACTGTTTGCAGAGCAGATGCTGCTGCTTTGCACTTTCAAGTGTCTGTACCAGGCACAAGAGCAGCCCCGGAGTGGTGCTTATGTGGTGTGGAGATCCACTCAGCAAACACAAAAACACACTGATTTTGTTTTGGTTTTATACATTAACAACAAGTACACAGGAAATGACTCTAGTTTCTGCATTTATTTCACCAGCACCTCCTGGGAGTTGCTTATTTCAGACAGCTCTGGTGTCGGTTCGAAATAGGAAAACAATCACAAAAAGAAACATTACCATCTTATTTGGCCTCATATATTTATTTATGTTCTGCATAGGTGCGAATCACATTACACAGCTCTGCAAACGGTCTGCATACAGCACATATCCAGTGTGGCCACAAGGCCAAGGACTGTTTTGAGCTTAATGTCACGCATGCACACACAGTTTGCTATTGCATATGAGCTCTTCCACATTTTCCCATATTATATAGAGTCTGCTGTAAATTCTGACCTGCTGAGATCACACTTTCACAGGCCTCTGTGTCAATGTTTAATTGTGCCACAATTACACACATCAAGCCAAGCAGCTCCATCAAGGACTGCTCTGTGATAATCATTGCTTTCATCTGCTAATACACTGGCTCTGTGTGAACTGTGAGGATGCTGCACTATTAACAGTGAAGCAGAAGAAAGCAGCAGGGGAGAAAAAAGATGACGGTGTTTGAGAGGAGGGTAAAGAAGACAGCAGAAAGAAAAATCCTTTGACATGTCCCTAAAATGTCTCAGAGCGCCTCAGAGTTGGTAATTACCCGCATTTTCCATATTCACTTCTGTATTAATTCACCTTAATGCCAAAATATTACAGCCTTAATCTTGTGCAAATACCTACCTGTCATGGTAGGCTTGCGTGTGATTACGCCGGTAAGAAGAGAGGAGAGCGATGTGAGCGGAGGGAATGGGAGAGGCAGAAACACAGCTGCCATGTTGATTACGGATGCTGCGGCTGGAAGGAGAAGGGAGGCCGTGACGAGGCTCAGCGCAGGTGTGAATCCTCACCGAACTTCACGAGGATGTTGTGGAACAGCACTGTGAAAAACCCTGAGGTCCGATGAAGATGAGATATTTTTATAGCAGAATGGCACTTCATGAGCTTCTTATGTTAAAAAGGGAAAGTTTTATAGGGTGATGTAAAGCTGAGTGGTTTATTTCAGTCAGGTCTTTAGATTTATCTGAAAAGTAAATGCAAATGTCAAAATGCTGATTTTGTGTTTCAAGTTCAATTTTTGTGAAAACAGTGACATTATTCCTAGTTAAAGTAATACAGTAGACCCATGCCTATTCGCAGTTCAGCATTCGTGGATTCACCTACAGTATCTGTGGAATTTTCTCTAAAACATACAGGATCTACTTGTTATTCTCGGACAACCCACACATGTACTTATAATTCAAGGAAGCCCCACATATAGTGCATTTTTCTGAAGAACATATCTATCAATTACCTTTAACAGTACAGTAAAGTTTTCAGTATGCAGTTCTCCACAGTCCTGCTAATGACTTCATTGTTTGACTCAGGTGTGTTGAAGCAGGGTTGCATCCAAAAGCTTCAAGACACCGGCCCTCGAGGCCTGGGTTTGAGCATCCCTGCGCTAAGGTCATGTCAGCTGTCTTAAGCTGTTTTCCACTGGCTGATGGAGCTAAACTCTTTGGTTACTATAATGTTGCTTCATTAAAGTCTTTACAGGCAGCCAGCCTCTATGCACTGTACAGAGAAAACAGGTGTAGAAGTAAAACAAAAGCAGCGGTGTTTTAACAGTATTCCTAATAAATTCAGGTCATCAGAGAGCTGACAGAAATAAGTGAAATCACAGCAGGTGAGACGCTGCGATCACGCCCGCATGCCATCTTTCAGGTGCCGGATCGATCTGATTGATGAGCCGGGATGACTGTTTGCCTGCTGCGTGGTGGGGCCAAAACAGCGGTTTGATTAAGCAGCAGAATGGAGGACAGCCAATCGCGGCACTCCTCTCCAGCAGCAGTTAAAGGCCTCTTATAGATTTTCCAGGATCGTCTTTACTCTTCAATCACAGAACTACTTCATCAAGAAGCATCAATCAGCATCCAGCAGAGCGGCCAGTAATTACAGGGGGCCACTTCCAGGCACTGATTTCTCCCCGAGCCGGCGTCATCGTCTGCTTCAAGTCGCCAAACCTCAGGCAGTGACCGTTCAATCCCCTTAGAGCTAGCCTAGCCTCAAAGAGACACTGCACTTCAGCCACTCAGGTGGCATTTTTTTAATTCATGTTCAGGTTATTGTGAACACATCGGAATAAAATCAGCATCCTGAGAGAAAAAAGTCTGATGGATGCCACTGATGGTTATAAATAACCCAAAGTGGAATTCAAAGGTCAGTCGAACTCACCTGCCTGAGAGCCTCCAAAGGCCATGTTCACACCATGAAAATTATACTTGTAGTAATCCTAAAATTCCTAAATTTAAATAGTAATTCCAGTCTATTCAACTTGGGTGTTGCTAGTGTTTGACGTTGCTCTCACCAAGTTAATATTTGACATCTTGGAACACAGTGAAACTATCAGGGAGCTTGAAAATGAGCCAGTAGTTTAGCCAGATTATCTTTGGATGTCACACTGAAAGTAAGTGCAGCTAAAACAGCTGTAATAATCTAACTCAGCAGATACTGGGATATGCACAAGTGTTAAGACCACATTTTAAAATGCTTTATTTAGAAGTGCTGCATTTAAAAGCTGATTAAATACACAAATATTAGCAAAATGCAGTTCATGATTTTCCTTTATTACTTTATATTAATGTCCATTTTTTAAATGCCATACAATTAAAATAATAAAAACTAGCAATCACAGTAAAATATGAGAAAATGAAAATACAGTTAATAGCATTACAAGACCGACAACAGAACAACATTTAACTAAGGAAAGCAGATCATTAAAATAGTTACTATCAGTGAAAATCTCAACAGAAGCCTTGTTGAACAAAGGTTTTTAAATCACTTTTTTTAAAGGAGTCAGTCCAACTCCAGACCTGTGAATGAAGACTGTGAGCAGCAATATGAAGCTGAGAAATAATCGGAACCTTGTGGAACGCCACAGGCTAGAAAGGCAGTGAGTTACAGGAGAACTTGCTCACCCTAACAGAGAAAGTCCTGCCAGACTGCAGCAGAAATCCCAGCCAAAATCTTCAGCCTGTTAGGATCAGTGGTATCAAAGGCTGCACTGAGATCAATTAAAAATAATATTGTGCAATCATGTCTTTGGACCTTCAGTTGATACTTGAATGAAACTATATTAGAAGTTTAGGAAGAGTCATTTTTAGTGGGAGTAGGTTTTCCTAAAGGCCAGCACACTACATAAGCAAACGATTGGTTTCACATTTGTGGATTGTATTTACTCATAACTTACTCCAGTACTTCCACCGTTCTTGTAAGAATGGGATAAAACTAGCGATGTGCGGATCGATACTGAAATATCGATTCTTCCGATACCCGACCTTAATGCTTTAAAATCGATTGTCAAATCCAAGTATTGATACTTTCAATACTTCAGTCCCTTGAGATAATGTATCTTAACAAGAACACGTTAGAAAGTAACTACATTACTGAGATCTTGCCGAAATAAGACGGGGTTGATGGGAACTATTTTTCTTCCCCCTGGTGTGTAATGCGTAATAATGCCTAAGCGCAGCGTGCTGCTGCTCACTCACTCAAACAGACACGATGGCAAAACATTAAACTGAGGCTTTGTGAAACACTGAACCATACTGCCACGGTCACGTGATGTGGGTATTTTGAACCACGAATCGGACCAGTGTTTGAAACATCTGCGCTTCGAGCTTCCCATAGAGGGAAAACTGAGGAGTTGTGGCAACATAACAAATCTCGCTAAACACCTCATAATACACTACTAAATACGAGGCACACGTGATGACGCGGCCGAGGAGCAGAGCCAAATATCAGGTGCTGCTGCTATGGCAGAACGGACTCACAGAGTGGGTTGGTGCTGCAAGCAGGTAGCCCCGCCCCCTACACCTGTCCGGTTACAGAGAAAGAAAATGTTG
>VOQJ01024602.1:23986-37530 GCA_015052665.1 Apistogramma diplotaenia | reverse complement strand
TCCATCCATTCTCTACCGCTTATCCCGTTCAGGGTCGCAGGGGGGCTGGAGCCTATCCCAGCTCACATAGGGCGAGAGGCAGGGTACACCCTGTACAGGTCGCCAGCCTGTCGCAGGGCCAACACAGAGAGACAAACGTTCACACTCACATCATTTGCAATTTAGAGTGACCAATTAACCTAATCCCCATAAGTGGATGTCTTTGGACTGTGGGAGGAAACCCACGCAGACACGGGGAGAACATGCAAACTCTACACAAAGGGAAAGGCCTTGGCCAAGGTGGAATCGAACCCAGACCTTCCAGATGTCATTCTCTGTGAGGCAGCAGTGCTAACCACCACACCACCCCTTTAAAAACTGAGTGCTTTATCTAACATTCACACTCCAACGCTTGCATCAGAGGGCAACTTGGGGTTCAGTATCTTGCCCAAGGATACTTTGACATGTAGCCCGGAGCGGCCAGGAATCAAATCGCCAACCTTCTGATTGGTAGGTGACCTGCTCTACCTCCTGAGCTACAGCCACCCCCAAAGCTGTGCCCTGGAAACTAAAATGATGATCTCCACTCTTCAGAGCTTCAGAGTCAAGAAACAAGTCCCAGTGGGGTTGTACTCAAGCAAATTCAAAAGGTCTATTAAGGGATTTTGAAGATAAAAAGGAATACCAGAGTTTGAATTTGGGGGAACCAGGTGTCTGACTCTTAATGGGGGCTACAAAGCATTTTTATACCCTCATACTTGTCCTGTGTGACAGTGTGCTGCACTGTAGCTGCATCTTCAAAAGTTAATACTGCTGCACTGACATTTTCTAAAAGTCAAAAAATCCACTGGCTATTGAGAAAGCAGGAATTACTGTAGGTTTTGTTGCAATGTAATAAGAACTACCACAAAGAAAAGGGAATGCATCTACACAGAAGACTGGAAGAGCACTTGCCTTATTTTTTTCTCTTGTGTTGTTTATAGTGTCCCGTGGAAAGTGCATGATGGGAAGTGGCACTACATGTGAGTCTCACAAGAAATGTGTGCCTCAAAAGATGTGCAAATCTTTAGATGCTCCCCTACTGAATCCCAATCATGACTCGCAGCCAGAGCAGTGACCAAAAGCAGTTAACATCAGAGATACTGGGACAGAAAGAAGGGAACGCCTGATTGTGTAACTATTGCTTGTGGGAATTCAGATATATTTTCTGCTTGTCAGACATGTTCAGTCAAAGTTGTACTCAAACAAAAATATAGTTTATGAAGCTGCAACCTGAATGATTAGTGCAGGTGTTTGTTTTTTAGATTTGGAGTTGTGTCAAACAGAAAGTGAACTGTCTTTCAATTCTAAGGTTTTTTTAAAAACAACAAAAAAATACAAATAATTAGGTTCTTTGCAGGTCTTAAAGTAAGGTAGAGACAGATGAACCCTCAGATGAACAGTTACACAGGATATATTACAACATTTTATTATTTATTTGACAAAAAAACTTTAAAAAATGAAATTAAAAAAATGCAGACACTGTGTTTAAAAAACCAAGTACACTTTTATTGCTTCCATAGAAGTTAACAGCTAACAGCAGCCAGGTGCTGCTAATCAAATGATTAACTGATCATCTGTAAGTGTGAGCACTTTTATAAAAGCAGGTTTTATGTTTGTTCGTACAATGCCACAATGACGAGGAGGAACGATGTCAGCAACGAACGTAGTAAAGCAGTTGTTGCCGCCCATCAATCAGGGAGGGGTTATAAGGCCACTTCCAAACAAAATGATGTCCACTGAGAAAGATTATTCAAATATTCAAGACGGCTGCCAATCTCAAACCCAAGAGCCACATCTCGGACTTTACAGGCCTCAGGTAAAAGTTCAAGACACTACAATTAGAAAACAACTGAACAAGTATGGCTTTTTTGAAAGGGTTTCCAGAAAAAAAGAACATGGCACCATGGCTTTGGTTTGTAAAGTTGCATCTGAACAAACCACACCATAGTGATAACGTCAGACAGAAAATGATCGCACCAAGTTACTGCTGCTAAAGATGGTTCTGCAAACCAAAGAGTCAAGGGGTGAACTTATTTTTTTCACACACTGCTTCTGCTTTTTTTTACTCAGTTTTGCAATGACACGGTGTAAAATGTCAGGTGTTGTTATTCTGACACATCCCACATGCCTATATCACAATTATCCAGATTTTTGACCCACATTTAATTTGTTGAAACCTGCTCAATAATTTAAATTATCTTTAAGAAATGGGGGACAGCTGTTATGGCTCTTTAAAATCGAGGCATATGTTGTTAATAAAATCTCTACCATTATATAATGTTAATTGTGGCAACTGTTTCCATGCTTTCCATCTGATCCTACTTTGCCAAGTAGGTCATCTCCCAGTCCTACCAACCACTGTTTACTGTATCCTATACAGAGAATTACTGCACAGTGAAAAAGCAGGCCCCACCCTCTGCTCTGCCACGCACACACACATAAAATCACACTCTCCGCCTCACATTTGGCCTCAGGCAGCGCAAGTATAATCACACATAACACTGTCACCATAGCGACCGGTCCACGGACCTCAAGTGAAGTCACATTTGGTTGTTTTCTTTGCTTAAGAACTGCTCAGCTTATAGACCAACATGTTAAACATGCATGTTAGGAGCAAACTGTGATTTTTAACAGCAGCTTCTATTTGACCATTTTAATGATTGAGACCAGAACAATGAAAGTGTAGACTGTTAAAAAGGATTTACCTGGAGATTTTTAAAGGTTGAAATAAAGTTTGATGCTTTCATCGAACATTTGAAGGGATGTCTGAGATGTCTGTATTTTAAACAAAACATTTGTCAGATTCAAAGTATATTCTTTTATGCATATGTAAATTAAATCTAAAACAACTGGCTTAAAAACTGATTTTTTAAAGGTTGGTCTAAAAATATGTTGCAGATATTGTACCTCATTTTGTTGCTACTAATAATTCATATTATGGTTCTTTCTTCACTTACATGTTCATTGTTGGAATAAAGAAGACAGCACATGCAGGACAAGTGTTATTCGATATAATGTTTGTGTTTCTGGTGCCATGTCCACGTCACCTGGGAAGAAAAAGCAGTGATGGGAAAGGTTTCCATGGATACACCTTGCATATTTACAGCACTTGAGGGCGGTGATTGCCAGTGTTAGTGATAATGAGTGTAAATGGCACACTTATACAGCACTGACTTACAGTTGTGTGACAGGCGGAGCTCCTTGTGTGGGCGTGATCAGCAGGGCATAGTTACTAAGTTATGGAATTTGCTTGATTTAAGGGCACTGTTGTTGTTTGTTTGGTTTGTTTTCCCATACATGCATCCAGAAATGACTTTCACAATACAATCAGGAATTTCAGAAAATAACATTTCCAGTTCCTGCTACATGGTAACTTCTGCAAAATTTTAAAACACAACTTTGCAAACCAGTTGATTTTGGCACAAGGCCATGTCCATCTTTTATACACGGTCCCTCATTCTCAGTCTTAATCAACAAAATGTGCAGATTGGCCTTTACTGATCCCCAGTATTTTTAATCTAGCATTTATGCTGCAAAATTCAGACAAGGATCATGATGCAAGTAAATATAAATATGCTGCAGACCTAAATGCTGCAAGAAAATTCTGGCTAATTGTAGCTATAGCCTTTTCCCTGTTGATAGGTGGCCACTGTCCCTGTCACATAAAGGGAGAAATGAATAACAAACTGATTAATGAACAAAAATGAAGTTTTGTGTACATTCCTTTGCCTTATGAAAAGGCGCGTTTATTGCTCACTGCAGAATTTGAGGCTTTGCTGCATTGTTGGGCTAAGATAATATATTTCCAATGGGACATGAAAGCAGCACGGCCGTGCACAGGATAGAAAAGCTCCTGTCGTTCGTACAGCTGCTTAGTAACCTTATTTACACCGGTGATGACTCCATATATGGAGTACAGATGACGCCACCACAACTGTGCCCGGGCACACAGAGGACCGGGGGGAGGAAGGGCTGCGGTTGCGCGTTCGCGTCACGGCTTTTCCACTGTGCGCGTGCCCATGCTACCGGATGAGCCATATATGGAGGCAGAGCGTGTGAGTGAATGACGTGCTGTGTGGTGGAGTGTGTGGTCCGGGCATTACTCTTGTTGTGAGGACCTAAAAGCGGGCTGTACAGACTTTGTCAGAGTGAAACAGCAGGTTCTCTTTTAGAGTTGAAGCTCTAAGGTTAGAACTGCGGCTATGGTTAGACAACAGGTAATCGATATGATTACAGTAGGAGCTTGAATACAGAAAAATTAATGTAAGTCAGTGTGATGTCTTCTCAAGTGATGTGTACACCACTCTGTATGCTAAAGAGAGAGCGATACAGAGGAGGAGCGAAACTTCACGAGAAACCGAAGCCATACTTCCTTTTCCCACGTCAGTTCTTCGAATTGCTGCCTGGGTTTTTACCAGAATGTAAACACCGGTTGACATAATCTCACGCTGCTGAACTACTTTCTTTATTTAGATCTTTAAAGGTACTTTACATTCAAACACTTCCTCAAGCGCAGCTGACAACTGCTGTGTTTAATAGCCTCAAACGCCTGATAATCTAGTTTTCTTTAACTGCATTTTAGATAGATAGATAGATAGATAGATAGATAGATAGATAGATAGATAGATAGATAGATAGATAGATAGATAGATAGATAGATAGATAGATAGATAGATAGCAGTAATTCACAGTAATTTTGAATTTACAGAATAATAAAATTAATGGATGGATGTAATTTACAGTGTATTTACGGTATTATTAAGCAAAACGTCTATACATGTCTATACATTTTACACATAGAGAAAAGTCTGAAAGCGAGAAAGAAAAAATAAATTACAATGCAACTTCAGAGACAAGCGCCTATGTAGCCATTCAAATTTATTACAGCAAAGGGGAAAATATCCAAGCAATACAAGAGAAAACTATAAGGAAAAAGCGGTAGACGGAACAGATGGTGTGTGTGTGTGTCTGTGTGTGTGTGCAGCTACAGCAGGTGTAGGCGGAGCCTGTTTGTCACTTACAGAGGAATGAAGTCCACATTACGTCAGAGAGGAAATAAAACACCACCCTGCCACTCGCACGCTCTCATTTCTCAGATGACAACAAACGGTGAAGGGGCCGAAGTAAAAGAGGGGAACTAAGATAGATCACAAACTAGTTAAATTCAGCCTTTCGCCTTTGGTTAAAGTGCCAAAATAACGGTGCGCAATTACGCATAGAAAAACAATGAGTGCCACAATAGCAATGGAACAAGTGAACATCGAAGCCAGGCGGATTCTGGCCGTGTCGATAAGCAAGCTGTATGCATCCAGGACCCAGAGAGGAGGACTGAGACTTCATCGGAGCCTCCTACTCTCCCTGGTCATGAGGTCTGCCCGGGACATCTATCACTCTTCCCGGGAGAGCGAGGCCCCGAGTGGCACGGAGTCAGCTCCGGAGGAGCCAATGGATACCAGCTCCAGCCCAGCGGAACAAACCCGTCTACCAGAGCCTCAGCAAGAGCCGGCACTTAACTCAGCCGAGACGGCCCCAGAGGACCCGGACATTACGGAGGACGGGTGTGATAGCGAAATCACAGAGGACAAAGAGAACTTAAGCCCAGCCAAGCAGTCCAGGAAACGTCGGGGCAAGGCGTCGGCGGCGCCTGACTTCCTCCCTATTAAGAGGGCGAGGCTTGAGCCCGGGGAAGAGAGGTATGAGGTCCCACTCGGCAGCTGTCGCACCGGGGAGTCCCTGACCACTTTGTCTCTAAATCGGGTTATACCTGCCTTCTGAACAGATGGAGGGAGAAAATAGCCTCCAATGGGGACTTTAGAGCGGAGAGATTCTCTACTCCTCGTTAACCTATAAGGGCGCTGTGATCCCTTTGCGCACCAAGGAGCTGACCTACATCAGCAGTCCCGGGACTGTGAGATTACCGGGGCACTGGTTCGAGCTCTCCGGTCAATCACAGTGTGCCTGCCGGGCTTGTAAAGCGCCTACAGAGAACAACAAAGCGCACAAGGAGAAGAAACAGGCCGGTAAGACAGGGTGGAAAGTTTGAGGAAGAAACCGAAGGGGAACCGGTTGTGCTGCTTTTTGTTTCCTGGTGATTCACCTTCAGTTTAATGAGTCCAAACAAGTGACTGCTAGTGACTCAAAGTGTCTATGTGTGAATCAGCAGAGAGAGATTTGAGTCAGATAGAGAAGGAGTGAAGTGGTTGACCATAAACCAGCACACACACATACACACACAAAACTGGGACTAAAGGGAATTTCCTGCCCTACACCCGGATATCACACTGAAACACTGTTAAGAGGAAGGACAGTTGAGGCACACACATTTACATGCTCATTCAGCTGCTGCTGCTGTGGACTTGGATAAATCGATACTACTGCTTGGGGGACTGTCCTACATTACTGTGTTCACATGGCTGTCCACATGGGGTTGGAAGCCCATTAATTGAAACCATCTGTGTTTTAATGTCATTGAAATCATCTTGTTCATGTCTTATCAGTGAAATGATATTACCTCACATTCAAAGCTGCTCTTTATGTTTGTGTATCTGAATAAATGTTGTAAATATTTATAATAAACATGTAGAGAAGTTAATCAGTTGTCCTAAAATCTTTGTTCTTAAACAACCGATGTTTAAAGTTTCTGACACACACTGCTGATTTTCAAATTAAAGGTCTGCTGGTCAATATTAGGCCACAGTTTACAGGGTCAGTCCTTTATGACGGGGAGGAGGACGGCACCACCTAGCACCAGTCTGGCTTGCTGTCACTAATCCCATGCTTACACTAAGACAAACACACATACAAATGAACAGCTTTGCCAGTTGTACCACTTCCTGTGGATTATGACAGAATTCTGAATCACATCCTTCCAACATGACCTGACACTGATTCAGTGAGAGGATATGAAAAGATTCATAAACATCACAGCTGGAGCCAAACGGTGCTGAATAATGCACACGGCATCAGGTAGTATGTATAACCTGAGGGGTTCTTCGTCGTCGACTTCCTGCCAGCTGCCACCAGTGTAACTACACCTCGAAACTCAATAACGGCGGTAACGCCGATCAGGTTGTTCCGGTTGCTCAGACTCTCATCATTCTCACGTTCTTCTGAGATCCCTGTCACTGTTCATGTCACCCTCCTACTCTTGTCTCATTTCCCGCATAGTAACGAGAGCAGAACTCGAGGACAAGAGGAATTAATAATGAAAGAAAAAACTTAGGCGAGTCACATGATGACAAAAACTGAGGAATTATGATTTTAGTCCTCAGCTTGGCTCTTGTTTAGTAGTTTTGAAACTCACTTCTGGGTCACATTGTAACAACAATGCTGCAACTAAGTCTGAGAAGGAAAGCTAGGCCAAGGCATAAACAAACCACCAGGCTGTTTGTAAAAGAGTGGAGTTAATCTTTAGTGTGGCAAATTTCCTGTTGACAAGACTCGGACACAGTATGTGGAATATTTGCTGACTGCCTTAGTTGGATTATAGTTTCACCCACACGCAGCTCAGAATGAAGTCACTGGTGAAGACAACAGGTTTCCTGGAAGTTTGCTCATTAAACACGAGCTACAACGCAGGCCAGTGCAGGCCATTAACATGACTGAGTGCTACAAAAATCCACATGAACATTTAATTTGAGGTATTGAGAAAAAGAAGAAGGCGGAGATTATGATCTTCAGTCTGACATCTCCCTGAAGCGTGACGGTTCATCCTTTAGAAAAAATGAAAAGTAGCTTGAAGGTGGACTTATCTTTTTCCACTGCTGTCAACATTATCACACGGTCTCATCACCCTGTGGACTTTTCTCATTTCTTCCAGAGAGCTGCTCAGCTGAAAATGACGGGGCTGAATATGAGATAAATGAATTATTGTGAACTGTGAATTATGTTAAGCTACTCTATACTAGTAGGGTTCAAGAATAAAAATATGATCTCATCTTCTTACCTTAAAAAGAAGGAATGTATGTCTATGTGATTTCAGGAGATGTGACGAGATCATCTAAAGAATGATTTGATTTTTTTTAGCAGTGGAAAAAAAAAGGCTTTCACTAAAAAAGAAAAATAATAAAAGCTATTAGAAAAATACACAAAATCTCTGTGGGAGAATTTGGACTCTGATTTAAAATTCACTGTTGTTTTCTGAGCTAAAGCCTCAGCAGCTGCATTATCACACTGAGTGTTGTTTCTACCAGATATGAGTGGTTGTATAAGCTCTCGGATAAGGGTTTTAACATGGTGACCCTGATCTGCCAACATCAAAAAACAGTTTTCACATCTGGGTCAAAGGACAGGTTATACACTTTTGTGTGTAAATCCTTCTTTAAGCGGCAGTAATTATACTGCTAGAGAGGATTTCAGTGTGTTACGGTGTTTATCACCATGTCAAACAAGGACTTTACTCTTCACTGTGTCATTTAAAAGGTGCCATAATTGGTTTGTGGACTTAAACAATGCCACTTGTTGGTTCCGTGAAGTTAAATAAGAAAGAAAAAATACAGAAAACAGTCTTCATTACAGCAGCTGATATATGTGGGATATATCAGGGAGCAAATGAACATTTTGTCCTCAAAGTTGATGTTAGAAGCAGGAAAAATGGGCAGTCATAAGGATTTGAGTGAGTTTGACCAAGACCATCATGTGTGGCCAAGGCTCAAAGATGTCCAATCCAAAAGATGAGCCAAACTGCTGAAAACGTTAATGTTGGTTCTGATGGAAAGGTGTCAGAATAACAGAGCATTGCAGTTTGTTGTGTATGGGGCTGCTTAGCTGCAGACCAGTCAGGGTGCACATTCTGACTTGACAGACTGTCATTGCCAAAAGTGCCAACAACAGGCACGTGAGCATCAGAACTGGACCACAGAGCAGTGGAAGAAGGTGGCTTGGTCACATTTTTCTTTTACATCATGTGGATGGCTGGGTGTGTGTTACCTGGGGAACACCTCGACTTGGTATTATATCAGTTTCTGTTCCTGTTACGGAGCACAGTGATGTTTTTGTATGGCTTAAGCTGCTGTGTCTGTTAGCTGCATAAACTTGATATCGACTTAATTCATAGTGTAATCTTCAAGTGTTTTATCCAAAGCACACTCTCTGCTAAACCACCTGTAAATTATATTCACATTGTTCACTTTGTGTGTTTTTAGGGAATCACTAGCTTAGCATAGCTATTAGCTTAGCTCTCTGTCGACTCATTAGCAGCAATAATGTGCTCTCTGACTGCTGGCTTACTTATGGTTCCTAGGATACCTAAAAGTAGAATGGGAGGTAGAGCCTTCAACTTTCAGGCCCTTCTTCCGTGGAACCAGACATACACCCTTTGATTCTGAAGCTTAAAACTTTCCTTTTTGAAGTGATTTGAAATGAACACCTGGCACCAGGATACACTATGGGAGGGAAGCAAGCCAGCAGAGGCAGTGTGATGCTTTCAGGAACATTCTGCTGGGAAAACTTGGGTCCTGCCATCCATGTGGATGTTACTTTGACACATACCACCCATCTAAGTATTACTGCAGCTCATGTACGCCCTTTAATGGAAACAGTATTCTCTGATGGCTGTGGCCTCTTTGAAGAAAACACGACCTGCAACAAAGCAAAAACGGTTCAAGAATGGTTTGAGGAGCACAACAATCCAATCGAGCATCTGTGGGATATGCTGGACAAACAAGTCCGATCCATGGAAGCCCCACCTTGCAACTTAAGGACTTAAAGGACTTGTTGCTTACATCTTGGTCCATATACCACAGCACCACTTCAGGGGACTAGTGGAGTACATGCCTCAATGGGTCAGAGCTGTTTTAGCAGCAAAAGAAGGACCAGCACAATATTGAGCAGGTGATTTTAACGTTATACCTGACTGATGTACTTCATATCAGTCAACCACATTTTTCACTGTTGAGGGTTTATGCAGAAATCCGTCTTTGAAGGATTAATTACAGTCTCATACTTACACCATACTGTGGTATGGTGGTATTACACACCATCTTGTGACCCCCCCCCCCTTTTCCTGATTGATCCTCCAACATATACCACCTCACTGTTCAGACAAGAGTGAAAGCTTCGGCTCAGAGACTGCCTACCTGATGAAAGCTCCGCACTCTTCACAGCTGTGTAGAACAGCTATAGAACACAGTGTTCTCCATTGGCCACTTAGAGAAAAGTATAACGTGTCCTTGGACAGTACATGCTCTCCAATCAAACTATATTGCACACATTTTTTTCAACAGAAGCCTGAAATCATAACATCCCTTAAACTAAATGGATTTTTAAGCTCTTTGTCTTATATATTTTCAGGCCTATGTGGTACCCTTTTGGTGTTCTGAGAGGGGCCTTAATGGAGTCAGAGGTGCAAATCTTTCTTTCAGCAAACCTGAAGAAGTGTTTTTTTTTGTATTTTATTTCAGTATGCTTTAGAAGGAAAACTGGTCCACACATGTGTTCTCTGCTTCTAAAAAAAGCTGTGCTTCAAAAAGTAATCAAATCACTTTGCTCGAGCGAAGGACCATCAACATCAATTTTCTGTTCTTTGTACTGTAACTGTGTGCTGCTCATTGTGTGTGTCTGGCTTGTCTGTTAGTGAAAGTCTTTCTTCACAGCACATGTGTCAAACTCAAGGCCCATGGGCCACATCCGGCCTGCGATATCATTTTATATGGCCTGCAAGATGATTTCATATGGCTATTATTATTGGCCCGCGGGTAAAAAGCACTCCCACTAGTTATACTACTAATCCCATAATGCACTGCAACACCTGACAACAGGCCAAGACCTGTGCACTAACCCCCCTGTTGCCGCGACACATTGATCAGTGGATAAAAACATGGGTCATTGCTTTTTACAGTGACCTTGATAGTCTGACACCCATAAATGGCCAAATGAAAAGTGGAAAACAGGGATTTTTACAAAGAAGCAAAGGACCTGATGCTGACATCTGAGGAAAACCATCTGTCTCTTTTCCTCGCCTGCAATGTGCGGGACAAAATCGGATTGGTGGGATAAATAAGGGAGACGATTCAATCATACGTGATTATGCGTATGATTGCCCCCCAAAAAAAGAATAAAAGAAAAAAAATCAGAGCAGGTCTCCACCTCTATGTATGCAGCTGTGGTTTTTGCTGATAAGCTGGACACAAAGTGTTTATGAAGTGTTTTTCAAACTGAAGACCAGAATTTTACATCACAGTTTTTACCTGAAAAAATTGGTAATTTTCATCAGCTTGAAATATTTTCATTTTTCCTAATGTTATTTTTGAAGAAAATGTGTTATCTTTTATTTAATGGGTTGCTTCTGGCCATCAAATTGGTATTGCTGATTAAAATGATCATTTCTAATCCTGGTCAGCCCGTGACTTAGACTATTTTCAATTTTGGCCTGCTCTTTGACTGAGTTTGACACCCATGCTTTACAGCTATTATGCTTTATAATACTATAAGTGGTCAGAATGTATAGTGGTTTTGGCTTATTAATAAATCTTGGACAAAATGCCTTAGTACCAACTGAGCATTGTTTAAATGCTGCAGCCTACCTGAGTATTGTTTCTGACCATGTCCATCCTTTTATGAACACAGTGTAGCTACTCATCTTTAGATGGCTGTTTCTGACAGGATTATGTGCCATGTCACAAAGCCCAAACCATCTCAAACTCGTTTCTTGAACATGACGGTATGTTTGCTGTACACGCCACCATTTCAGGACTCCTGGCTTTTTTCACTTCCTATTTTGGGTCATTTGGGCACCTGAAAATTGAACTGTTAAAGAGAATTTTCAAGTTGTCACTAGAGCAAGAAAAGCCTGTTAAAAGTGCTTTATACTGTTGCACAGGTGTTGTTTTACCAGATAACAAAATGTAGTTTTGTGAAGATATAAAACTGATGTTGCGTTATTACATTTCTAAAATACACCAAATAGATTAATATAAAGTGACAGTTTTATATTGACTCCATGATAATTGGGCACTATTTTTAGCATCCATGACTCAAACTGGAGTAAACAACAGCACATTTGTTGGGGACTATTTTCAGCTTCAGATTAATCCACACTTGCTGTTCTAGTAAGCATTTCCGGCAGAGCAGTTGTGTAACTGAGACCTTGACAAATGAAACAATAGAGTGTGTGTTCATAGTGGTATACTATACAGTTCAACAGCTGGAGCTTTGTGCAAAGAGCTGTAATTACAATTATGATTTCAAGAATCAGCATATTCTCTGGAAAATAATGGATTCTGTTTTGATGGTAAGTGAATATCCTCAGCCTTAGTTATTAAAATGAATGAGATAAACATGCCTCTAACCTATCATGCTGCTGCTACAGCAGCAAAGCAAAGAGATATTTTCAGTGATGGACTCCCTGGATCAGAGCCACCTTGTGAAAGCCGTGCAAGAGACGGCCTGATTAAAATGCAGAGTGCAGAGGCCAGGCAGTGGCATGACGTAGAGCTCTAACAGCTCGGAGCTAAAAAAAGAACAGCGCAGGAAATGTCACAGGATGCATGACGCGGCCCTGGCTGTGATGGTGGAAGGTAACCTGTGCGATCAAGGAGAGCCTGGCACGTGTGTAAATACAGATGCACTGCACATTAGCACTGAATTACACAAGTTAGATGGTATCAAATAATGTATCTGTGGGAGTTACATCCATTTATATATACATTATATACATTAACTATGCACATATTAAAGCAATGTATGTGGAACAGGCCAGGGTGGCTTAGAACTGGATCTGTCAGCTCCTGATATAATAAAATAAAACTTTCACCACCACAATAAAACAATAATAATTTCAGCATAATTTAATTTATACTTTAATATATTAATAGACATTTATTCATGATAAAATGTATTTATGTGCACACTGGCGCTTAGTTTTTACACTCTGGCTAAAGACTACTCTGGAGGTTTGTTAGTACACTTAACTGCACAGGAAGCCATATTGCTTGTCAGATTAATGCTGAAGTGTAGCCTAGCAGATGCCTAGCAGCTACAGTTGCCCACCGAAATAGTCACTCAATATAACCAAAATATGCAGACGAGCATCTCTGTGCAACACTTCAATCCTTGAAAGCTGATTGGTTACAGCAGCATGATATCATAATGAGTGCCAGTCAGCTAAAAACTTCAATTCACACAGGCTCACTAAAATTGGGCAGCGGAAGACTGGAAGCTAGGTTCTAACTAGGTTCTAGCACGGTGCACTCACACAGTGTGTGTAGTGCCAGTTCACAACAGTGATCTCAAGGAGCTTTGTACATTAAGATAAAAACCTTACAGTAGAAAAGGAAATTAGAAAGATGGCGACATACAAAAAGCTTTCTTTTAATTGCTTCTTGCTTCAGTGTTTCATTACACCTGATGGCAGAATAAGCACCACCGACTTATTCACACTGCCAGGGGAGAATGCTGCAGATCATGTTTACTCTAACATCAACATCAAACATGCTTACAGAGCCACCCCCCTCCCCCACCTCGGTCAGTCCGATCACCTCTCTCTGCTACTCACCCCAGCTTACACCCCCCTCAGACGGAGATCC
>VOQJ01024602.1:0-14332 GCA_015052665.1 Apistogramma diplotaenia | reverse complement strand
GGTTTTGGTTTTTCACCCCTTTTTTCCCCACAAAAAAAATGAAAAACAAGAAAAAAACCCCCCCCCCCCCCTATACCCATCATCCCTATGCTGTGCTCAAATACTAGGCCTGGAGGCAACACATCTCTGGGGAGAATAGAAATTCATGGAGGGGGGAAAAGGGATCAGCCAGAGGGAAGAAAAAGATACAGAGGTGCATGAAAAGGATTTCACTGGGGGGAGGGAGGGCAGGTGATGTCACATGATGTGTGCAAAAACTAGTGC
The DNA here is from genome assembly GCA_015052665.1 of Apistogramma diplotaenia. NCBI lineage: Eukaryota > Metazoa > Chordata > Actinopteri > Cichliformes > Cichlidae > Apistogramma > Apistogramma diplotaenia. The sequence continues at coordinate 14,068 of VOQJ01024602.1, read as the reverse complement.
CAATGTTCACATTTTCCCAGATCTGTATGTTCCTGTTTCCTCACTCAGTTTTACAGTACCACAGCGTCGCAGTTTCACCTCTGGAGTAATACGATGAGGATGCGTATGAGGTCTGCATAGAGTCAACACGTGGACTGGGGTTTGTTTTCTGGCTTCTGCGAACTGCGAAGAAAACAGCGCGAGGTTTCAAGAGTAGCTAGATTCTTGACTTTCTCAGGAGTGTGATCCGTATGCAAAATAAATATTTATCTGAAACTCTAATTATACTCTGCTGTCTATAACTACATCTACGATATTATATCTAGATTTATCTGTAGGTAATCAACTATATTTATCTATACTTTATCATTTATTTTGTCCTAGATTTATTGATTATTCAATAAGTGTTGTAAGGATGAAATTATTAGTCCTAAGTGTTTCTGTCCTGAACCTTTAGCATCACGCTCTGCCAAGCTGAAAGAACAGATGTCAAAGCAAATGGACAGCAAAAAAAGGCTAAACGAGCAGAGAGAAGGTTGGTGGATACTGAAGTGGGTTTTGGCGGTGAATGGTTTCAATTTTGCTACAACCTCAAATGACTGAAACTGGGGTGACTAGTTGACTCTGGTTAACCAGACCTGAGAGAAGGGGTTGTAGGGTGGGTCAGCATTGGCACAGACCAGCAAGTAGAAGGGCGAACTGACGAACGGACAGATATCCTCTCTCAGGCTACATCCATGTTTCCTGTGAAAGACTAGGACCTAACTTATATATCCTGCAAGGACATAAGTAAAAGCTGAGGTCTCAGTTCTGATCTTGAAACTAGGATGTGGCCAAGAGGCCATCCTGTAGGGAAGGTAGGGCAAATAATGTATGCTCATCACTGCCCTCTGGTGGCAAAAATACTGACTGACACCAACACTGTAGCAACAATACTGTGGTGATCTCACTAAAAAAACAAAACCCAAAAATCTACAGAGCCAAACAGATTGAAATGTTTTTGTTTTTGCCTGCAAGTGGGAGAAATGATTCGAACTTTAATCTAGATAAAATTACCTTTTCTGAGCACCTCTTTAGTGTGAAGTGAAGACAAAGTTTTTGCCGCTCTCACTAAACGATTCTACCTCTCACTCTGAACATGAATTATTGATCTTTGGGTAGGTTTGACAAAGAGTATTGACACCCTTTGAACCACTGCAGGTCAGATACCGAGACTCCTCTGACCTCCAACTCCACCATTCTGGAGAGAAAGTGTATCTCAAGAGTTGCATTACAGCACGCAATGCTGCTCAGGTAATGTTCCCAAGCCGCCGTTGCCTCGAAATGTCACGGGAAGGCATCAGGAACCCAGTAAACGTCATCAAACGGGGAATAACAACATAATGGATGTAAACAGGATGAACATAGCATACATAGCATAACTCCAAATAACATGACAACAAATCTACAGCAACAATTCAATCAATCAATCATCACCATTATCATCATCATTGTCACCATCGTTTTGCATTGACATTGATATGATTATTCATAAAAGTGTCATCATTAACAATAATAAATAAAGTGTGGCAGAGGTTCACTTCTCTCTGCTCTTTCTCCCTCTTGTTTTGCAAGCACAAACGGAAACTTTTTGTGTTCCTTGTCTTTTGACAGGTTGTACTAACAGAGCTCTGGGCAGAAACAGAGACAAATAAAATACACAACCATAAAAGCCTGCTTCAGGTAAAAAGGAACCAAAAAGTTACTTCTGAGATCTGAGAGAGAGACAGAGTTGGAAAGAAGGGAGCTTCTTTTGTAAACCTAAATACAAAGTTTCCTACAAAGCCCCCAGGTCCCACCCACACCAGTTAGATTTCCTCTCTAGTATGTATTTAATCAATCATGCAGGTTTCCATCAAATTTTGAACTCTGAAAAGATCAAAGGAGGCTGAGCGAATGCAACAGAAGAACCAAGCTCCAATGTCCTAAGAACAAGAAGGAGAAGTAACTGACAGAAGAAATACTCAAGAAATTAGTCTTTTTTTCCCATCCCTCCTCTCCTCTCCTCCGCCCTATTTTAACCGTGTGATGTCATTTCCTGTCAGGTCATCCTCTGTTGAGTAACAGAGAAGGAAGGGGCTTGACAAAGTGTCCGACTCCCTTCTCTAGTTACCTGAGCCCAGCCCACCAGTGCAATTGAACAGGAAGTGAGCCCACACTGAGCCTCACGTCCCTGCCACCATCTGCTGGACAGGAAGTGATGTCACATCAGTTCCATCAGCACTATGCGAGTCCTTAACAGTAAACAGAGATGATAAAACTCATCAAATATCAGCCAGCACTGTGACTGGCTGGTTTTTGCAGTATAGGCGGAGCTTCCTGGTTCTGTCCGTTGGATAGGAAAAAGGTTCTAGATAAAGTGGTTGTTCTCCCTTTTTTTCTTTTCACTGTTTGTCATGTAAAGTTTCACTGTGTTCTTCATTGTTCAAGTTTGATTTTCTGGAGGCATAGCTTGGCATGTAAGGGTTAGGGGGTCCTGGCTTTTTATTAATTGATGTTTCTTTAAACGTATCTGTCTAGGAGCGGAGTGCAAGTAGTGGACTCTGTGCTCCAGCTTATTTTCAGGCTTTTACAGTAGCAGTCTAGCCAGTGACAGATAGCACACGTCTAGCAAATCTAAGCAATCAGGCATCAGTCTGAGAGAAGTGCTTTTAGGTCTCGTGACACACAGTAAGCACATTTTAATAACCTCATGCTCCTCCCTTGCATTCCGTTCCCACACCTCTCTTTTCCTCCTGCAGCCAGGTTCTTGAGGATCAAGGCTGATTCTGGGAAGTGTAGTTCTGAAACAGAGAGGCAGAGGTAAACTGTGTCCAGGCCTTGGTGGTCTCTTTTTCTTTTTACCCACATGCTGTCACTGATTTGAGTCTTACACAAAATGTGTAAAAGTCTTTTCTGCACTCCCCTTCCCCTCCACTCCGTCCACGTTCATAGTCTGAGGGTTGAAGGTAGTGGGGTTTTTGAGCACCGCCAACCCCTCCCAGGATTTTTACCACTAATTTTTTTGTTTTGTTTTGTTTTTTTAAGTCTACATATCCAAGGCCAGAGCACTGGAGACTGCTGTTTGTTTTCTCCTCTCCTGCCATATCCCATGCTCTTTGTGGTCGCTAGCACCAGTCATCCTCGTCCGTCTCACTATAGGGTTCATGCAGGCCCTTGCGGGGCCCTCTGCCATGGGGAGGCCGGTGGTGTGGGTGAGGTGGCACCCCTGGTGGTCCCCGTCGATGTGGGGAAGGTGAGGATGAGCGGTAACCATTGGGTACCCTACGTGGATGTGGGTGAGGGGGTGGAGGGGGCCCATGGCGGGCAGTCCTAGGTGAGCGTTGGTGTGGGTGAGGATTTCCTCCATGTGGGTGAGGGTTACCGTGGGAGAGGCTCTGCTCATAGGCAGGAGGCTCATGGTGCCGCTCATACTCATAATCTCTCTCATAGAAGGGCCCGTCACCCTCCAGGCTGTCCCCAGGTGGAGGCCCAGTCCAGCGGCTCCGGTGAGGGGACCTTGGTGAGCCATGGAGGGGCGAGCGAGGGGACTGGTGCCTAGGGGAACGTGGCGAACCATGCCGGGATGAGGAGCCCCCATGGTGGGGAGAGCCGTGGCGTGACGGGGGTCTGTGGTGGTAGCCTCTGTCGTGGTCTGGAGGGGAGAAGTGTCGTGGAGAGGGTGAACGCAGGCGGCCCGGCCCCGGGGGGCCATAGCTGGGCTTACGGACAGCGGGGGAGTAGGTGACATGTGGGCGTGGGACAGCAGGGGTCTGAGGCAACTGGCGGCGCCCTCTCCTTGGAGTGCTGGTCCCCGAGGTGGAGGGAACCGGGCTGCCGCTCACTGAACTACTGCCCTACAGCAAAATGTAAACAAGGAAAATCAAAACGCACCACAACAATAACAACAGACCATAATAGAGCCGAATGGAGGTGAGATAGATAGATAGATAGATAGATAGATAGATAGATAGATAGATAGATAGATAGATAGATAGACACCATTAAAAATTCAAAACACATTCAAAAACACAGTGATGAAGCAAAAAATTGACATCAAGAAGCCACACGTCACATTGAAGAAAAATTGACAGAGAAACAGTGACAAAGAAAAAAGCATAACAGAAAAAAAGAGAGATTGATATCCATAAGTAGAAGTGTGGAAATAACTTTTTGTGAACTCTCAGTGGAGATTAAGGTTTATGGTATCTCTGAAATAATTAACCATTGTGCTCAACTCATAAGAAGAAGATCAAAGTACATAGAAATACAGCTCTAAGAAAAAAAAACAGGTTACATCGTACTATAAACACACAGTAAGATTTACAGTGGTTTGTGTACTCTTTGGAATTTTCTATATTTCTGCATAAATATAACCTAAACAGCCCATCTACAGGTTGCTAAAAATCATCAGGAGAAAGTGACTCATACTTATGCAGAAAAAGAGAAAATCTCAAACAATGCAACATGCTTTGTATGAGACATTCTACATATAAGGAAATTAAGAGGACAAAACAAGAAAAACAGTATGGAACAGTACTGGGAACTCATTCTTAAAATTAGTGCCTTTGGAGCCCACCTGTCTGTGACCTCGTCCATCAGGTCCCTCACTGGGTGACCGGGACCAGTGGCGGTCGTGGGGATGCCTGTGGGAGTAATCGTGGCGGTCATGACTGTAGCGTTCCTTGTCCATAGTACCGTGATGATGGTGATGGTGATGGTGGTGACGACGGTCCTTGGTCCGGCCACGATCCCGCTCACGCTCTTTCGGTGGCAAGTCCCCTGATTGTGTGGTGGTGCTGAGGTCTGTGCCCAGGCCTGGCAAGGAGATGTCTCAGTTTACATTTGCAAACATAAAACCAACAATTTAATTTGTTTTCTCCTACAAGATACTGTAGTGAATTAAATATTCTTATTCTCAAGAAGCTTTCATCCATTTCAGTAAAAGTAAAGTTTCTATGTTTACTGAAAAGCTAAAATTCTTAAAACAGAAAAAAGATGCGCATGAAGAAAATCCACCACAGCTGCGCCGTCAAATGTGGAACATCACCACTCTTGAGTCCAAGTAGCTGAGCAGAGGATCCTCCATCAGATTAGAGAGCTCTTCAAAATATGAAAAGATTTTACAGGTCAACTATGTCAGGCTTGTTGAATTAGTTTTACAGCTGAACCATGCAATTCACACTCACAATTAGCGATGAAGTGGGCTTTCTGCTTGACAATGTTGTTTTCAAGGTGGGTTCTTTGTGCCTTCATTTGCATTAATATTAGTGAATATGATCATCTGTGAATGCACGTTTACTGAGGTATTTGACTCAGTTACTGCTGCTGAGTTACTCTTGACCCAGCTGCAAATGACACAACACATCTTAAAGGTACTATCAAAAATATTTCACAGACAGCAGGACATTCTGCTATGGTGTACTGACAGAGACTAGAAAGAGAGAGCACATTTCTCCCATATTGGCTTCTCTTCATTGGCTCCCTGTTAAATACAGAATAAAATTTAACATTCTTCTTCTTACATACAAGTTCTTGACTAATCAGGCACCATCTTATCTTAAAGACCTCATAGTACCGTATCACCGTAGCACTTCACTCTCAGACTGCTGGCTTACTTGTGGTTCTTAGGATACTTAACAGTAGAATGGGAGGCAGAGCCTTCAACTTTCAGGTCCCTCTTCTGTGGAACCAGCTCCCAGTTTGGATTCAGGAGACAGGCACCCTCTCTAATTTTACAAGTAGGCTTAAGGTAGACTTTCCTTTATGATAAAGCTTATAGTTAGGGCTGGATCAGGTGACCTGTCTCTCACTTCTCAATCCCACCCGGTCGCAGCAAATGACTGCCCCTTCCTGAGGCTGGTTCTGCTGGAGGTTTCGTCCTGTTAAAAAAAGTTTTTCCTTCCCATTGTCGCCAAGTGCTTGCTCATAGGGGGTCGCTTTGACTGTTGAGTTTTCTCTGTAATTATTGTAGGGTCTTTACCTTACAATCTGAAGCACCTTGAGGTGACTGTTGTGATTTTGCGCAATATAATTAAAATTGAATTAAACTGAATTAAAAAAAAAAAAGAAAAATGTTTGTCATGTGCGCAGTGGCCATTTTAAGACTTCCTGCATTCAGCTTGTCAGGCTCAAGTCAGACAAGACCTTAATAAGCCTAAGTCCTTTGTCAACATTACTTAATAGTTCAGTTGCACTCCAGTAAAGACAGGATGGCAACCTCTTTGCAACTAGGAAAAGTTGATGGTTGCCCAGTGATCGTATTCGTTTTTTTTGTTGTCAAAGATCAATTGCAAGTAGCTGAGGTGACCATCTGGTGACCCAGAGGTTGAGTGTGCATCACCTTCAACCCCGGGGTGACAGAGATATTATAGTTAACGAAAACAAATGAAATAATGAATACTGAAATTGAAAAAGAAAAAATGATAAACTCAAAATGTATTGTGAGTTTACAAAACTAACTAAAACGAACTGAAATTATAGCTAAAATTATGTTTGTTTTTGTGTTTGTTATTTAATTTAAAAGCCTAGAGGATTGAGATGAAATTCTTTTTTCAGGAGTGCCATCAGGCAACTGTGTGCTTACATGTGCATGTGAGTGCATGTGTGTGCACAACATGCTGGTCCAAAAAGCGGAAAATCACCAACATAAAAGTCCACCTGAGAAGTGCACAACAGCTACAGAAAACGCTCTGAACCTATGACGTAACCTGATGTGCACCTCACGTGATGTAACTGCTGGGTCCACGCAGCCCGCAACCTGTTCAGTCCTTGTCTATTTCGAATTTATCACTCAGAGAATAACAATCACAAATAATAATGAAAGCCTCACAAATGTCAGCAAATTTCTGGAGGGAGACTGCTGAAATGGATGTGAGGGACAAATATGTTTGCAGCCAAAAAATTTGAGCACAGAGTGAGGAATAAGTCCCGGCCGGCACCACAAATAAAACACACACAGCCACAAGGTAATTAGCACACACAATCCAGCTACATAAGGATGAATTTGAACATGAGGTTGGCCTTCATGTGGTGGAGAACATCAGGATGCAGCTTCCTTCAAAGGGTTCAGTTTGTTTTTGCCAAACATTCGCTGTGTTCTGATATTATACACCACATGTAGTTGTTGTTAATCTACAGCACTGATGTTGAAGTTTATTATGAAATTATTGCAGAGTTTATTGGGTTTTGGAGTTCATGTGTGTCCCTGTTGATGTTTATATGTGTCCTTAATATTACACACATTTAGCATGAAATGCTGCTGTCTTGTGAACATTTGGTTGTTGAATACATTTTTTAAAACAGTATCTTTTGTCAAGTTTTTATTATACAATAGTCACTCCTGCACATTGAAAGCTAAAATACTAAAACGAACAAAAACTAAACTAAAACTAAGCATTAAACCAAAAATAAAAACTAATAAAAATGAGCAAAACCACTAAACCAAAATTGACTAAAACTAACAATGCACTGACTGCAATCGTTTTCAGACAGACAGGTAAAGGTTTGCAAATCACTGCCAATTCCTAAATGTACACAAACTGCCAAAATATTGCAATCAGCCTGAGTCAGTTTGTGCTGAAGAGCTCAACTCATCTTCTGAATGTCTCTTTACATTAAGTGACTCAGCTCAAGTGTTTGCAAGCACAGCTTTCAAATGCCTATATCACTCTGCACACTCTGCAGTTAAATCATTGTCCTGCATCAATGTGTGTAGAGGAGTTCCTCAATTTTTGCTTCAAATATACTGTATGAGGTTCTTGTTGAATGATAAATGGACTAGTTCTTATATAGCACTTTTCTACTCTACATAAGCACTACTTTACATGTAATTCACCCATATTCGTACATAAGCACTTTCTGTCTAACATTCATTAACACATCACACTCTGATAAAGTATCGGGAGCAACTTGGGGTTCAATATCTTGCCTGAGGAGACTTTGGCATGCATGTAAATGAACAACTGCTTGCTAATTCTAACGGCTGTGTCACTAGCTAACTGTCCCGATAGTGATCTAGCTAGGTGCTAGCTACCTATTACTTGGCTTCATCTCAACTAATGGATATCAAGTGGACTTTTCTTTTGGAACATTTTTAATTCAGTTATTTTGTGATTGTGATTAAGTGTACTTATATATTTTCCAAGAAGTCTGTGTTCCAATTTTGTTGAGTGAGACTTTTACAAGTATTTTACTTGTATGTTAGTACTAAATAAAGACCTAGTCTGTGAATTGCTAACTAAGTTTATTAATGTTACAAACAGGCCACACAAAAAAAGCCCTTGTTTTATTTTATTCTATTTCTGTATACAAGCAAAGTTAAATCAGCAACTAAGTTAAATCTTTGGCTGTTCACCGACAATAAACTCGCCCTGCATTCTCCGTGATGCCAGGAGAAACCAGAGCCTGTGGGAGAATGTCAGATGATAGGCGTTTCCAACAAGTAATATTTCTGCAAAGTTTTAAAAAATGTAACTCACACAGGATCTATTCAACTCATTTAACAATTTCCTTCAAGAAAGAATTTTAATGTAATAGACCAACAGTAAAACCAGTGTGAACACACCATAATACTAGAGTCACAGTGATTAGTATCAAGTAGAATGCCGAAGATTTTATGTACTCCCAATTTACAATATTTAATTTTAACACTAGACTGCAAGCATGTGGAAAGTTACAGTTTAAGGGCTCTTCTCGTGGTGCTAAACATGACAATTTGACCATATCAATCCGGTCTGTTTATTTCGCGGCCAACTTGTTTAGGAATCAGAAACCAACGAAAATCGAACTGAGTCAAAACGAACCGTTTCCCGATTTTTGTTTTCTGATTAAAAATTAAAACATGGATTTTAAAAATCCGGTGTGGAAAGCTGTTTTCTCATTTTGTGGTGAGTTTTTAGTACATAAGCACTTATACTGGAAATTACCGGAATTTTGCAGCACAGCGGCAGAGAGTGGCGAAAAAGTTAGAAATAGAACTACTGACACAAATAAACTTTTGAGATGCTTTCAGGCAAGAATGTAGATATGTAAACCTCAAATTCGTACTTGATTGCTTAATTGCAAAAGTGATCCAATGTTTCAGAGATGTCCGACTCCCCTGCTCTATGATTGGCCAATCGAAGCTCTCGCTAACTTTCATCTCTGAGTGGAAGTTGAAGACAGATATAATTCACTCAGATCATCTCTATCGGCTGATGTTTGGTTTATTTTAGTGTTTCATTTGTTCCTGAGCAAATCAGTTTGGCTGAGGTTAAAGTTAAGCTTCATAACTAGATAGTTGTATTTAACTTTAATGTCTTACTAGCTAACAACCTGTCAGTATAATTGGAAATAAATCATTCACTCGTCTGTATTCCTTGATGTGATAACAGCTTATTTTTAAATTAAGATATTAATTCAATAGGGAAAAAAAAGAGCAAAAGTTCGGGCTCCATTTTAGCAGCTTCTTTTCCACAGCTGAGATTCAAATTCACAGCATCTGTGTTCTGTGAGAGTTCAATCATTTCCAGGTCAAAATACAAAAAACTCAACACAAAACGAGAAATCAAATTCCCACGCCAGATTTTTAAAATCCGTTTTTCAATTTTTTAATCAAAAAAACATGATTTTTTCCCCCAATCCAAATACTGGTCAGCCCAGCCATACCATCTGCACTGCTCTCAAACTGTGATTAATGGCTTTTCATTTTGGTGCAGATGTTGGTCTGATTTCACACATTATTCAAGAGACATCAACCATGAGTTAATCACCCGTGTCTGCGTCGGTGTATCTTGTCAGTGAGCGCTGTGAGGTACGGTGGCTTCTGTCCCTGTGCCTGCGTCCTCCATGTCTCCCTTCCTCAGACACAACCCTCTCCAGGGAGTAGTCGTCCAGTCTCACGCCCCGGCCTGTACGCCCGTGGACTAGGCTGGACGTGGATCGACGCATTGGACTTGTGTCAGTGATGGTCTGTGAGGACAAAGTAGAACAAATAGAAGAAAATACAGAAGAGGGAGTGGGACAGATAGAGAAATCATAAGGTAGGAGGGGAAGTGAGGGGAAAGAGATAAACAAATAGCAGGGGAGAGAGAAAGATAAAAACCAGAAGTGAGATTTAATGGATTGTGACTGCTGGAGTCCATACTCATATTTGAGAATGACCTCAGTCACTTCAGTGACTTGTGCTGAGTATATAACACAGTAATTGGTGTATATGTGCCTACCGAATAACCATATGCCAACTCCTGATTTAGGTACACAGTGGTTTAAGGATAAAAGAACAATTCAGAATTTCAGAAGGTGCATTTTGATTTGATGATATGAATATTTGCTTTTGTGCTGCAATGTGTGATGATCTATACACATCTAAACTGAAAATGTGTAACATGATTTATGAATAGCCAACTATCTGAACCCTCCTAAATCATATATTGGCTAACAGTATAAGCATTCATGTAACTTGCTGCACAGCAACTGGAATCCCTCACTGCTAAACCTACTACTACGAAAGTATGTAACAGCATGTGACACCATGCTTCTTCACCAAAATATGGAGATATGAAACAGACAGAGATAAACAGGACACTCACAGGGAAAGAAGAAAAGGGCAGAGTGACAGAGAACGAGCATGAGGGAGGGCTATAAAAACCATGCCTCACATGCACATGGCAGAGGAGCCTATCACACTTTTCCCCACGGCAGCCATATTTCATTTACATCATACTCAGGTTGAGAAGACAGACAGTCTTTTTATGCTAGAGTTGGCTGGATTTATAATCTGAAACACAAACAACAGAGCTGAATATTCCACAATATTTGGAATTTTTTATTTCTTTCTTTAAAAATTAACATTGCAACTTTTCAAAGTTGCATACTCTAATTAGTTGGCTAACATTAACACTGTGCCAGAAATTCACCGCTAAAAAATATGAAACATATTGTTGGGACCCAAATGGTCTTAATCCACATCATTAATGGGAATGATACAAAGGTGCTTTGAAGGGAAACGTGCCAATCTGACATCAGAGGGTTCCCATTTCTGAGTTACATCGTTACAGTTCTGCTCATGAGAAACAGTGCTGAGTTTAAGCATTCTTTTGTTCCTAAAGACTGCTCTTGTTTCTTAGTGCATATGTATGATCAAATATAAATCAAATATGGACATTGTGCGTACAAGACAACCCATCATTCCATGAGCTCTGCGCCTGACCAAAAGCTCTGCAAGAACCCAACAGGAAAATCCTACATTTACAAAAAAATATTTAGGCAAAAAGTTCAACTACTCAGAGTGTGTTTGAACTAGCATATTATAATAAGGTTCAATATCATCAGTGAACTGGTGATCTGGTGAAGAGGAGACTTGAGTTGATTGGGAAAACCACTGTTACATTAGCTTCCTGCCCACTACACAAGTTAATCTACTGAGTGTGAATAATACTGCAAAAATTTGTTGTACAAATAAAGTATCAGATAAATAAAAGTCATGCTAAGGAACTGGAACTTTCTCCAGCTGAAATGTGATCTACAACGTATATACTGGGACCAGTTCTACATGACTTTCCTACTGGGTTCATTGTCATGCTTCTCTGACCAGGAAAGGACCCTGCCCACACTGTGACTCCCACAGAACTTCACACCAATGAGAAAGCACGTCAGTCTGCAAGCAGCAGGCCAGACAAAGACAAAGATGAACACAGGAGGATTTTCCATCGTCACAGAGTCTGTAAACTCTGAGCAGCCGGACACAAGCCATGCATGTCCTCTGAGTATTAAACATGTGCATACGTTTAATTCGCTTACACACACACACGCACGCAAATGGACTCACAAGAAAACCTGAAAATCACACGTTAATCTCCACACCATTTCTGGGTGTTTCTTCTCGACCATTCACCATTAATTTTGACATTAAGCTTCATAAATGCTCTTTTATAGCACATTTATTCAAGGAATTTGGGTCAAAGTGTTAAAATATAAGGGACGATAGAACACTACTATTAAAGCTCCTGCTCCAGGTCAAACTAATGCTGCCATTGCTAATAATGCTGGCTTTGATGATTCACAGCTGTATATCTTTTTTATACTACTTTTCTAAAAGGATAACAACTGGTTGGATGTCTACTGTCTATACCAAACCTGTTCTGGTAATGAAATGAGTGTTGCATTAAACAAACACAGAAAAACCCTCTTAACTGGAGTAATGATGTGAATTAAAATAAATAAACATTCTTGTAACATTCTGATCCTTGTGAACTGTGTGTCTGAATGAGCTGTTGGTTTGATCCATTTGTATGTTTCATCCTGAAAGCAACTTAAGACAGAAGTGCTGAACATGACACAGAATCACAAATTGATCTGAATGCCAGCCTTTGGCTGCGGTAATTCTTCCCCTCACTGATACATCACTTTCTCTCACTTCCACTGTGACTCTTTGTCACATCATGCATAAATAATGACATGCCAGCACCCTGCCTATCACTGGCAAGTAATCAATTATCAGGGCAGTCCATGCTTTTCATTATACACTGTTGGTCCGGTCTGCAGTGATGCACAGGAGTCAAATGCACAGGTAATAGACACACACAAAGGAGCACACACAGATGCCGCATACGAGCAGAACCCCTGTGAAACTTTCACAGAGAGCAAGAACAATGGAGCGCAGAGCGAGCTCAACAGGAGCAAACTTAAGAGCGAGTAAGAAGGGGGGAGGGGAGAGACTCATCTCAAAGAAAAGCTGACAGAAGAGGAAGACAGAAGAGGAAGGGCTGATCAAAGTAGATCTGAACAGTGACAATTAGGTCACAGCTGAATCAAAGTGCTTGAAGTGCCAGATGGGTGGGGTTCACTGCATTGACACAATACAGAGGGTGCCCCCCCAACCTTTTAAAGGTGCAGAAACAAAGGAGAACACAAACCATAACTGATCCAATATCTAATGCAGAGGAGGAACAAATATCCACATAAAACAGAAATTGTTTTAAGAAAGCTTCCAATGAAAACAGGCAGAAATCTGCTGTTAAATTAATATTTAACATTATTGATGTGCATTGTTTACTGAATAATCCCTGCTTGATGCTGGCATTGATGTTGTGCTTACAGTCATGGGAACAAAAGTGGTGCTGGAAATGCTGGTTTTTGATAACTAAATATGAATTTGACTTTTTTGGGAAAATTACCATGTTTCTGCCCAAAATATAAATATGCTTGCACAAAATATTTTAGTGTACAATAGGACACATTGTCATGATTCTTTTACAACAGGGAATATGAAACACTGACTATCCTTACTGAATGAGTAGAAGCAAAGAAATTCTGAATTTCCACTCAACTGACTGACCCACTTGGTTCCACCTGAATGTCTGGGGGAAAACTTTGCTCTTGGAAATCACAGCATGTCAACGCCCTTAATGGCTTTTGAAGACAAATACAGATCATACAAAAAGGTTTGCTAAAAGGATTTGGAAATGCAAACTTCCCTGAATACCAGATGGACAGCTTTTTTGAAACTGAGAGTTCAGTTGAACTGTTTCAGTTTCAGTTGTTACTGTTTAGATCCACACATATGGCACCTAGCGTGGGGAAAAACAGCCAGCTGACTACAAATTTCTGCAGATCCAGTTTGAAAAGCGAGACCGACAGTGAGGCAGAAGAAAGGATTGGGGAGAGCAGACAGAGATAGAGCAAGAGGTACATACACTGAGGTTATTTCCGCGAGGCCTGTGTCTCCTCCGCTGCAGAGCAGGCAAACACAGAAATGATACGTAGAGCAGAGCAGTACAGCACACACGCACACGCACACGTACACACACGCACAGAGAGCACAGGCCCGACGTGGCGTAGCCGCCAGGACCCGAAGAGAAAAAACAGGACAGAGAAACAAAAATCGATAAAATGGCATAAAGAATGAGCAACAAAGGCAGTGATTTGAAGAGGAGAGAAAGAGTGAAATTTATTTTGATGAAGATAAATGAGGATGTAGGACAAAACCACAGAAGGATGAAAAATGGAGTGCAAAATTTAAAAAACATAAAGGAAGTAATGGGGGCGAAATTGGGGTGCAGAGAGAGAGAGAGAGAGAGAGAGCGAAAGA
>VOQJ01024598.1:0-17251 GCA_015052665.1 Apistogramma diplotaenia | reverse complement strand
GCTTGGTCGCTCTAATCCTTTTTTTTTCCTTTTTTTTTTTTTTTTTACAGTGTCTCACCTTCCACTCAAGGTCTTCTCTATTGGTGTCTCACATGCCAGCTTGCCCACTCAGCTCTGTTCAGTCTCATGCATACGGGTGCATGCAGGCTCTCGCTCATACAATACAAATGTAGTGTGTGCACACACAAACACATACTCACACCAAAGCACTTGCACAGGTAAATGCAAAGATAAGGTTCAACTAGAAGAGTCTCCCAGCTCAAGGTCAATTTCCCTTTCGCTCCTCCAGTTACACACACACACACACACACACACACAACATTTGTTTGGGAAACATTTTGAGAAGTCTGAACATGCACGGCACTCGTACTTGTAAAGAGATGTTCGAAATTGAATACATCTGGCAGGGAACTCCTGGTTCCTAATAGATGTATGTAAAATGACCTGAATATGTAGAATGAAGCTGGAATATATTTAAGGAAGTTTTCAAATATTGAATTTAACCTTGAGAATCAAAGGTCTATATTTATATCCTCCCCGGCTCTACAAAATAAAATCAAGACTTTTTATTAACTGCTGGTCACAGGAGGCGAAAAAGGGTTTAGAGCTTATATCTTATATCATGTCAACCTGAGGATTTCCATCATTTGGACCATTTTAGGTGTATTTTTAGTGAGTAATGATGTTCGACCAAATGTTGCCAAGAGAACATTATGCAGCATTTCTTGAAGAAATTTACAAGTCCCTCAGGAATATAAAAATGACGCTCCAGGTACAAACGGAGGCGCATGGTATGGCGGCTCATTCAGCATCTCAGAGAGAAAGGATTTCCCGCTAATATATTCAGAATTTTATTCCACATATTGGGACTTTCTTTCTTCCCATTCAAACACAATTTACTCCCATATATTCAGCTTAATTCAGGCGAGATAAATCAGGAGATACATACAAGAAATCTGTTCACATCCTCCTTTCTGATTCGAGCCATCTAAAATCAAAGCTATTAACATTTGCAGTAGTTTATGTCAAAAGTATATAGGCAGAGTTCCTGACTGGATTCATGATGCAAATGAATGGGTAGATAGTTTTTCAGTTTTATAATAAATGGCAAAAACACACACAAAAAACTTCATTTAAAGCCACAAGGGAAACTGAACTTGAAGAAGTCAAAAGAAATCCTTTAACACACCATCAATTCTGTGCTGCCGTTCTTTGTCAGGGCTTTGTTCCCCGGATGTACCGGGCTCTGTTTTTTTCCCCCTCTTCATCTTTAGGCAGTTATAAAAATACTTAAGGAGCCCGACTGGGATTTTGACAAACGAAAGGAAGCAACCAATAGTCAGGCGTGCTTTTTTAAATAGTGCTGCACTCAGAAACTCTCTAATTTTCCCCTGTGGCTTCCAAAATGGAAGAGATGCCCCATATCCCTCATCTATGTTTGGAAGATGCACTAATGCACCAGTGAAGTTGCTAAGATGAATGCAGCTTTGTCGACGGGCCAATTTAGCTGTCATTTTGAGATAATGGAGAGTTCTGTGGCAATACGTACATCGGCATGCAGCGATCATCCAGAGCCGAGCTCCTGCAGATCTGCACTGAAACGTCTTCTCCTCCTCTGTTTCTTTCACAATAAAGCAAATATTGTTTCCCATGTCTGTAGAATAACCAGTTATCGAAAGGTTGAGACTCCCAAGTTGGTCCTACTTGTATTTGAAAAAATGTAAATGTAATTTACTTAAATACATTAAAGCCAGTGAAGGACTAGGAATAATTTCCATTGCCAAGAAGTCAAGTGTAGGTTCTCATTAAATTCATGTTTTACATCTCAAAAGTTGAAAAGGAAGCACTCCTTGAATGACAACTTAGAAACGAGCCAGACGATGCATCTCCTGTCATCAGCGTAGCTTTCAAGAATTCTTTTGCAGCAGCAAAGTTGACTGTTCTCTTTCATACTCTTGCTTTCCCAGCATTATGCCTTCATCTTGTTAGTTCCACATCTTTTGCCTTTATCCCCTTTCCAGTCTTTTGAATCTTGTAATGGTGCCTGCTAAAGCATCCACTGTGTGTACATTCCCACTGTGTGCAGTTGTTTTCTCATTTTCAGCCTCGATGGCGTCCACTTGCAAATCTGTCTTGGCTGAAGGTTATGAGTTCCTCTGAACGCCATCTCGCAAAAGCCGCAGCAGTTAAATTAGAAACTTTTGAAAATGATCCTTCCCTCCTTGCCAAGCCCACTGGCTGGCTGTGCCACAGCTCCACTGCCTCTGCACACAGAGGTAAATACCCAGCTGCATATTCCCTAGAGGACATTCTGATGATGCATCCGTTCTCATTTAGCAAATCATGTGAAATTATTTCACATTGAACCAATTGAATGTAAACCTTATTAAAGACAGCAATATCATCTGCTTGTTTGAAAACAGTGAGTCATTTTTTATGCTTTGCAAAGTAGGTAATGTTGATATTACTGTCAGCCTTGTTCTTGCATCAGCCATTAATTCTCCTGTTCTGGCTTCCTGGGATTTCATTGTGCTAATACAGATTTATCTTCCATCGCCCTCACTGTGAGCTCTTCTAAAAGTGAACGTGCTGTGACCGTGTGAAATCATCTTTCTGATGCGTCAGTGTTCAGTGACGTCTGTTAGATCAATGATTCATCCCAGCCTTAGCATAGATGCTTATTGTTGGTTCATGCATCTCTTTTTATCTTGACAAATGCTCATCTGACCTACTTCACAGTCAACACTTGATTGCCTCAGGTCACCAGAAATTCACCCGCAAAGTGTGAAGCAGATCAGATGCACAATTAAGAAGAACACAGAGACACAGAGAAATTTCTCACTTTGAATGCAGAAATGAGTAACTGAAAGATTCTGTACTTGGAGAAATGAGCAAATACTTACTGCAAAGAAATAATGGGATTGTAGGTCATTTAACTCATGGTGTTTTTCAAAAGAAAAAGTTTTAAGTTAATCAGTATATTTACTTTTTTATAGAGGTGGAAAAATGTTCTGTATGAAGTCACAAATATTTTTCATTTTTACTACTCCCAAGGCCTCATTTGCACAGGTCAAGAGAATGGTTGTCAAGCACCTGGCAAACTCAAGATGCTAGAGAAAAATATGTAATCTGTAAGTGGTTGGTGGAAATAGTTGTCAGGTAAAATCTGTGATTTCTTTGTTAGCAGATTGCCCACAATTGCCCATAGTTGGAATGGAAGCAGTGACTTGTCTGGAAACACTTGCCATTTACTGTCTGAGCTACTGTATAGTGAAGCTTAAAAAAATGCAACACAAAGTGGAAATGGAGACCCTTCAGCTTTAAAGTAGAAGTTGTGTCTTACCATGAAAAGCAACATGCTTTTGAAAGGCACAATTTTTTTTTACCTTCATTAACACTATGTGAGTAATTTGAGTGTTTTTGCAAACAAATTAGGCGCATCCGTGCAAACTACTGGCAACTGTGGCAATCTGGTAGCAATCAAATAAATTGCAAGGAATTTTCTTTGGTACAGCACCATTAACCTCTTTGCAAGTAATTTCAGACGAGTAATTAGCAGCAACCACCTGCAACTGGTTGGGGACCACACATTTTCCCCTCCTGACCAGAGGTTGCGAGATGTTTGTTGACCGCTATCTAGGTCTGTGTGAGTCTGGGACAAAAAAGTCAGAACTGAAGGACGAGACCTTAAAGGTTCCCTATGGACCTTTAGTAGTGGATGCACATCCTTGTGTTAAAGGCAAAGAAAGTAATTTTGGAGGTTATGTAGCCCTTTGAGACCGGGGGGCTGCTAGCTGCTTTTAAATGCCCACAGTATTGCAACTACATACAATAGAGCAATAATTCTTTTTGCATATGAAACCAGAGGATTTACACTTAACATATCATGTGTCCTAGAGTGCTGTATCCTTCCTCTAACGGGTTTGCAAAAATTGTGTAGAAAGAAAGAAACATACTCCACTCTATCATTTGCATTAGCATATACAGCTATGGCATGTCTGTAGCTAGCATAAAACGGTTTTCAATTTCTTTGTGGCTTAGTGCACTTTTTAGCTACCTTGTGTAGTTACTATGGATTACCTTCATACATATAATTATAATCAGGGTTCTTACAGCTGAAATATTCCACACAATGGTACTACAACATGTATAAATGTAAAGTGAATGCCAGTGAACAGCAGATAACAGAGGCTAACGAGTAGCCAACAGCAGAGAAGTTCAGCATATCCTAAACAACTCACCTCAGTACTGCTGTCATCAGTCAGAAGTGAGGTTCTCGGTCCCACTGACCTGTATCTGACTCCTTTCACAAATTTTACAGCCTCTTCCAGATTAAATAAGGGTGAGTGCTTTTCACCCAGCATTGGCAGCTGAGGTAAACAGAGGACTGACAGTCTTCCACAGACAGGGATAAACTCTGGGGCAAGTCTGCATCCAAACAGTAGTAGAAACACACAGCCGTTGTGTACATGAGGTACAGTCTAAATTTAATGTTTTTAATCTCTCTTGGGTCAATAAAACACATTTGCTCTACAGCAGCCCCCATAGCTAGTATTATGTGCTCGAATTAGGATGGGAACTCATTGACTGAAACCAGCAATCTACTGACATCTAGTGGTGAAAATTTTGCACACTATAATTAAGCTATAAAAATGTTTAACAAGTGGAGGTAACACACACTATGCTGCACAGTTCCAACTGAGACAGGGGAGCAGAATGCAGTGCACCAGCAAGCATGGATGTTAAATTTTTTTAAAAATATTTGATTACAAATCATCAGCTCTGAAAATATTTTTTCTTTTCCAGTACAGGCTCTCAACATGTTTGTTTAAGCGCAAGGTTTTTGGTGGACAACACTTGATAGAAGAATTTGTTTGTTTCCAAGAAAACTTTGCAGCACCCTGTTTCACTAGTTACATACGTTGGTACTGTGTGTGTGTGTGTGTGTGTGTGTGTGTATATATAACATATACTGTATAATAAATTGGATGTAAAGTGTTATCAGCTATAAGTAGACCTTTAATAGTTTACCATATATAGCCACTGACATTGACTTTAGATCATGTTCCATACCCCGCAGACATCTGGCTCATCCTGTGGGCTCACCCTAAATATCAAGAAAGACAGATTATTTTAGGGTATTAACACTAAATTATTACTGTTCTAATAACACAGAATTAGGCTTTTTTTTTGTTGTTGCTTAAATTAGGTTTAAGGATTTGTCTAAAAACTGCCAGAGTATTTCCAGACAATAGCTTTAATCTGCATGAATGTTATACCTAAAGTACAACTCTGTACCCCAGTGAGTAACAGTGGGACAATAAAACTCATCTTGGAGATATACAGTATTGAATTTGCGTTTTGCTTTTGTTTTGCTTCTCTATATGTTCTGGAAGCCTTATCTTCTCTTTAAGGAAGACATGCTTTTGTGCAATTCCTCAAGCCATTGTATGGAGAGCTGATTTGAGCATAGCTTATTTGAAATGGGGGGGGAAAAAGTGAAGAGGGCTGGGTTATTGGGAGGGACAGAGGCAGTGTCTAGCAGAATGATTTCTATTGAAGGGGTTGGCAGAGAGTGAGGTTTGGGGTTATCGTTTTGCTAGGCAGAATGTGAAAAAGCAGAAAATAAAAAGAAAAGTGTATTCATATTCAAATTGAGACAAGTCCCTGTGTGCCTGTGCGGATTTCAATTATGGGAGATATGTATATTTATGTCCGTTCCAATGGAAACTGGACAAGCCTCCCAATGCTTTTCTGAGCCATGGCATCACATGCCAGGTGTGCTTTTCTCCCAGCACTCTGAAACCTGTATTTTTGTATTTTTTAACAGTAGACAGAAAAAAAATAGATTTTTTTTTTCTTGAGAAACTGTGCAACCCCCTTAACTTGCAGCCTGATGTTAATGGATTTAACCGTTTCATGCACAGTGGTCACTACAGTGGACAGCTTTTCAATATATTGTATATATGCATGTGTGTTGTTGTTATAGTTGCATGTCAGCCAACACAGTGGATGCTTGTGTGTCATCACTGCACTGCTACCCAATGGCCCAATCATGGGAAGTTGTTATTTTTTATTTGTTATTTGAATGTAATTAACAGTATCAGATAAGTCAATGCTAGCAATAGCGACAGTCAATTTGAGGATGCAATATCATTTTCCATGAAAAATAGGTTCATAAACAAAACAACTGCATTGTTTTTTTTAATGCCCTAAGAGGAACACAAGTCTTGGCTGAGGTTCACGCATGAAAGCGTCAGGTGAAAGCATAAATACAGTATGTATTTGACTTTTGAGAACATAATGTTGAGTTCACTGCAGCTGTTATAGTGCTAAAGATCCTCCAGAATCTTCTCCGACTTATGCAATGACTTTATGATCTCAGTTAAACGTTTCTGCTTCTTTCCGATAAGCTTCTGGTGGAGTTTTGGTGAAATTTGAGCCGTAAGAGTTAAATGAGTATACCAAATGTTGTTTGGTTTCAGCGCTTTCATTCAATCCCACCAAAGTTTTTCAGTGGTTATTCAAACCAGGGGAAATTACCTTTCAGATGTACTTAAAGAAGAGTTCCTGAAAAAAAGATTTGATTTGCTTCAGATCGTTTTCTTGTTGGAAAGTATAGTGATTACCGAGCTTCAATTTATACACAGACTTGTTCCTCCAAAATGGACCGCTATTTCAGAATATTCAAGACGTCAGAGAAGTTTATCTTTTTTTTTTTTCTCCAGCAGTTAAAGACCTCTTAGCAGCACAGACTTTTGTCTGCTAGACTTTCTTCCACAAAACATACAGTTGAGGTTCAAACAGTTCTTTGCAAAAAGGTTTATTTAGTGTTCTTATGTTTTTGTACCTGCTTTCATCAGGTTGTCCTACAAGTCTTTGGCTTTAAAACCTTTCGCTCTTTGATTCTCCTTTGACAGCTAGAAAAACAATTACTCCTGCACCATATTGTTTTAACTCTTTCTATCCTGAATGTCCCCATGGCAGGACCAGGCTGTCACTGATAAAACACAACATCAGATTTATTGAAATCAGGACCCATGCACTGTTGCATACCAGTATGATAAAGAAGAATCACAGCAGTAGGTGTGATTTAACCTGCTCTCATTCTCTTCTCTCACTGCCAGCCCACAGGTGAAGCAACCCACTGGGAGAAGTCCCAGTGCTCCAGATTACCAGCCCGCTGCAGGGTGTGCTAGTAAAAAACCTTGAGCCTGAATTCTTAAGCATTATAGTGTCTGCTATCTTTGCCTTTCTCTTTCTTTCTTGGCCTATTTCCTTGATATGTGCACAGCTGTTTACGTGTTTCTTTCAGAAGCAAAACAAACTGAACAAAGAAGCACAGGTAGAAACAGCAGAACGAGCCAAGACATGGACTCTACAAGACAAAGATTGCATAAAGGCCTTTAGCCTTGCTTTAGGTGAACAGTCTTGTCAGTTAGCGTCAGTGTAGCTGAACATGGCATTTACTGAGAAACAATTCAACAAAATCTTTCTTTGGTTCGTATTTTTTGCAAGTAACTTTAAACTTTACTATTATCATTTTATTTTATCTTAATGTTTGTTTTTTCGGGTCTGCCATCTGTGATTTCAGCCACGGATGTCCAGTTGTTTCTTAAAGAAAGGCTTGAATGCACATGGAACGAACCAAGGAAGGTGATTTCATTTTCAGACTGCAACATTATTACTCTGCTATTAGTATTATTATTATTATTTACATAAATAGTTGCCTGCTGGTGCTTTACATAATAATGTTTGAAATCTCACTCATAGAATCTTTAAAAAGAGCCAGTGTAAGCAGCTGTTCCTAACCTCGAAAGACCTCTATTGGCAGAAGTCTGCCACAGGCACTGTAAGATTAACATAAATAAATCCATGAATAGATAGTAAATAGTAAATAATGAAACTGTAAATAGGGAAGTAATACACTCTTCTCTACTTGACCCTTCAGCTGTTCATCTATATTATGCTCTATGCAGTTGTACAGTGAGCTCTTCAGTAAGATCTTGACTTTAAAAGCCCTTGTTACCATTTGGAAGCAGGTTTTATAGAATATCAAGAGATATACACCGATCAGGATTAACATGACCACTGGTAGGTGAAGTGAATATTACTGATCACTCTTCATTATGGCAGGGAAAACTGCCAAGCGTAAGGATTTGAGTGAGTTTGACGAGGGCTAAATTGGGATGTCTGGAGGACTCGGTCAGAGCATCTCCAAAACTGAAGCTCTTGTGTGGTGTTTGCAGTGGTCAGTATGTATCAAAAGCCTTCAAAAGAAGGGACAGTGGTTATGAACGGCCAAGGCTTATTTATGCTTGTGGGGAGCAAAGGTTGGCCCATGTGGTCCGATCCAACAGAGGAGCTACTGTGGCTCAGATTGGTTCTGATAGAAAGATGGCAGAATACACAGTGCATCACAGTTTGCTGTGCATGGGGCTGCATAGCTGCAGACTAGTCAGAGCACCCATGCTGAACACCTGCCACCTGCAGAAAGTGCCAACAATGGGCATGTAAACATCCAAACTAGACCATGGGGTGATGGGAGAAGGTGGTCTGGTCTGATTAGGTTTTCTTTCACATTGCGTGGATGGCAGGGTGCATGTGCGTTGCTTAGTATGAAAAGAAGATTAGCTGGCTGAGGCAATGTGATGCTTTGGGAAATATTTTGCTTTGATACGTACCACCCATTGTGCAACATGTCCACCCTTTCATGGAAATGGTGTTCCCCGATGGCTGCAGTCTCTTTCAGCAGGATAATGGAACCCGCCATGAAGCAAAGATCGTTCAGTAACGAGTTTGAGGTGTTGGCTTGACCTCCAAATTCCCAAGATCTCAATCCAGTTGAGCATCAGTGGGATGTGCTGGACAAACAAATCTGATCAACGGAGGCTCCACCTCACAACTTGCAGGACTTGAGGTCAGGGCTGTTTTGGCAGCAAAAGGGGGACCAGCACAATATTAGGCAGGTGGTCATAATGTTATGCATGATTGGTGTACAGTGCCATGGCAACATCACTGGCTACAAAGAGATTGTGGCCCAGATTTGGTAACAGTCTCTACAGTACCAGCACACAACCCTCTTTTTGCATTAAAATGCTGCTGCTGGTTTTAACTAAAGAGACATTTTTTAGACGTTTTGATGTGAGAGTATGTAAATAAATCTAAGGTTTGCAGAATTATTTAGTCGGAACTAGTGCATAACTGCCCTAGTTATGCACTAGTTCTGCTGTAGGTTGGCTCAAAGCTGAGACGACAGTGTCTAAGCTCCGGCTGTGTCCAGTCGTTCTCCACTAAGTCCTCACCCAGCCTGTTTAGAGCCGAGCCACACATTTCTGCTCCTCAGCAGTACTGCTGTTTTGATTGGCTTGATATGACTTAAATGAATTGAACTGAGCGTCAGAAAAAATGCCAGAATCCTAGTCCGACACACAGACAAGAATGTGTCTTGTTCTTCCAGTGAACTGATGGGTTTGTAGTGTTTTAGGTTTTTAGTCACATTTCTACGGAGACGGGTCGATAATAAAAATGTCTCAGCAGTGGGTTTAACATCTTTCTGGTGTTTGGTCTATTACAAACCATACTGAAATAGCTTTCAAAATGCACAAGTTAATGGGGTCAGACTGATCTGATATGTGTTAGATTAATATCTCAATGTAAAATGTAAAGCATGTCATACTGCCTTCAAACTGTATAGTGCAGCCCCAGACAACCGGCGGAAAAAGTAGATTTTCACACCTGACAAAGTGACAGTAACTTCATGAACACAGGGGTTTTATCTTCTTCTACATGTTGTGCAGGTTAGCTGTTAATGGCTTAATAAGGAGTCACCTTTATGTCAGAAACAGATTCTTCCACAGCTGCCTCTTATTGATGATCTTATTGATTGAGGAGGACATATGTAATGGCTGTAATATATATATATATATAGAGGAGGGATTTCACCGTCTCAGCGGTTAGCATTAGCTTGCTAATTAGCATTAGTATGCTAATGCTAACACCCTGCACGCACGTGCTGTGCTGAAAATCTTTTCTCCATGAGCCCTTGTGACCTAAAAGAGCATAATCATCTGTAAATACAGGTGATTTGTCATTGCCTTGGTTACAGTGATCCTTTTTGTTTTACTTTTCACGGTTGCAACAGCTTCGAGGAGTCTCAGAGCCAGGAATCTCTGCATTCCATTTGTTCTATAGTGTCTGTATCCTATATGTGGCTCATCAGAGTGCTAGAAGTCTTGTTTGTTTCATGTGCTGTGCACAGCTAGAAGTGGGGAACATTATACCCCATGTCCCTCTACTCCCACGATCATGCAATTTCCTTCAATGCGCCTCTCATTATGGTGCAGACAGTCAGAGGCTGGAGTTAATACCGGCGTAGAGAAGCTCCCTGGCTGAGGGGGTAATGTCATGCAAATAACACAAAGACCCCATGTGTGTAACATAAAGGCCTTGTCAATGAAAGGATAGCTCTGGAAACACCTACCTTTATATGTATTCTTAACAGTTAATGTGTGAAAAGGACACAGGTGTGCTTTTGCAGGTGGGTACGAGCCCCTGGAGATAAAGGTTTGCCACACCTGATGATAAGATAACAGAAAATGCAGTGCAACATTGTTATTTTCTATTCCCACTGTTCTTTCTGAGAACAGAAAGAACTGGCTGCCAGTCACGGCACTATCTGTACTTTCCCTTACTGTAATCTTGGCTGCAGCGACACTGTGAAGGCCAGTGTCACAGGTATTTAGAAATTGCTTCTGAGGTGGATGGGGCGATCTCTGTAACAAGATATTATGGGTAACACAGACTCGCTAAGCCTGGGCTAGAGGTCAGTTAATCGTCTCTTCTCCTCAAGCGCTGCTGTAGCCTCCGTGACTCTCAGCAGACTGATTGATGTGCAGTTGTTGTCTCTGCGCTTTATTGCTATTTGTTTTGTTTGCTGCTGTTAGAAAGCAGACATAATCACCACTACTTCCAACAATGAGTCTCTCTAAGAGACCTGAACACTGGTATCAGTGCCACAGAATAGCCACTGCATGTTTTGTCTTCTGTGAAGTTTCTGTTATTTACCTGCTTTACTCATTTTTAACATCCTGGTTGCACTTTTTGCAAAATGACAATGACACGACATTGGAAACAGACGACAAAAAAAGTACTAGAGCCTGAAACTTAAAATACACTCACCGGTCATTTTAATGAGTGTGCCTTGAGGTGACTGTTGCTGTGAAGTGGTGCTATTTAAATTAAAATAAAATTAGGTATACCTGTTCAATTGCTTGTTAAGCAGCCAATCACATAGCAGCAACTCAATGCACTTAGTAGCGATGGTCATGTTGACCTGTTGAAGTTTAAGCTGAGCATCAGAATGGGGGAAGAAAGGTAATTTAAGTGACTTTGAACTTGGCATGGTTGTTGATGCCAGACAGGGTGGTCTGAGTATTTCAGAAACTGCTGATCTGCTGGGATTTCCCCCCACAGCCATCTCTAGGGTTTACAGAGAATAGTCAGACAGAGAGAAAATATCCTGTGAGCTGCAGCTCTCTAGGAGAAAATGCCTTGTTTTTATCAGAGATCAGAGGAGAATGACCAGACTAATTAGAGCAGATAGGAAGGCAACAGTAAGTCAAATAACCGCTCATTATAAGCAAGATATGCAGAAGAGCGTCTCTGAATGTACAATACATCAAACCTAGAAACAGATGTGCTGTAGCAGCAGATGATCACACCGGGTGATTCTCCTAGGAACAGAGGCTACAGTTCACACAAGCTCACCCAAATTTTACAATAGAAGACTGGAAAAACAGTTGAGACTGCTGGTGGTGTAATGGTGTGAGGTATATTTTCTCTGCACCACAGCCTACCAGAGTATTGTTGCTGAACATGTCCATCCCTTTATGACCACAGTGTACCCAACTTCTTGGAGTCTTGAACATGACGATGCGTTCACTATACTCAGAAGCCCTCCACAGTCACCAGAACTCAAACCAATCAGTAGAGCACCTTTTCGGATGTGGTGGAACGGGAGTTTTACATCATGGATGTGCAGCCGATAAATCTCCACCAACTCTATGATGGTCTCATGTTAATATGAACCAAATCTGTGAGAAATGTTTCCAGCACCTTGTTGAATTTATGCCACAAAGAAATGATTCGCTTCTGAAAGAAAAATGTGTCCAACCCAGTACTAGCGAGGTGTACCTAATAAAGTGGTCAGTGAGTGCACGTTAACAACATATGATATTTAAGCTTTTAACAACATGCTTATGTTCAAAGAAAAGTTCATACTAACTTATTTTTCATAAAACATTTGCTCTTCAAAATAAAAAGCAATAAATATACATTTTGTCCGTCCGTCCGTCCGTCCATCCATCCATCCATCCATCCATCCATCCATCCATCCATCCATCCATCCATCCATCCATCCATTTTTCTCTGCTTATCCAGTTAAAATTAATTGTTTCCTTTTATGGTAATGCAGTGAATTTATTTTGCTACCCAAGATCAGCAAACTGAAGACACTCCTTTACATGCTGAATTAGTTAAAAGGTAATTTAAAGTAATTCAGAGTTTATAGATTATCCACTTAGCTCTTAACTTTGCAGAAAAAAAAATTAATCATGCATGAATTGTTTCCCACATTAATATCAGTTTGGAGAGCTGTTCCATTTATTTTTTTCTTTCTTCAATTTATTTATTTGGATGTCTTTGGAACAAAAAGGGTTTTCTGTAACCTACTAAAATGTAATTATTTCCTTATTTACTGGACTACCAAGTATAATGGAGGGGGAAAATAACATCTTAGGATTTCCAGAAACGTTGATTCCACATATCTCCAAAACACATCAAATGAGATTAGTGGAGAAAATGGCAGGTGTGCCTTTGCTGATGACCCCCTGGGATGTGTCCTCTTTTAAATAACTGCACACTTCTGTCAAATAACCACATGTCAGACCTGCTCTTGCTTGTTTTGAAGGATTTGAAGGATGGCTGGCAATAGGCTTATTTAAAAAAAATGAAAAGGACAAAAAATAGGTTATATATAATACTCTGCATTAACCTGCAGATTAAATATATGTGTCAAAGTGCAGCTTGAAGAATTTGAGCCATTTCAGACATCACACTGGGGAGCTAGAGTTGGGTTTTTTGACACATGTGGCTGCGTGGTGGGCATGCATTTAAATGACAGCAAAGAGATGCAACAGGTTAGGTAGTTAAAAACCCTTCAGCCAGGATGATCACTGTTTGACAGACAGCCTCATTAACATAAACTAGCGAGTTCTTTGGATAATAACTGAGAGGCAGAGACCTGGGGTGATTAGGAAATTAAAACGATAATTGTCTGACTGCTTGAGCTTCCTCTAAAAGCTTCATTTGACATGTCGTTTGCTCACTGGCCTTAATGACTTTAACTCCATGCCATCTCATGGGGAAAAAAAGTGCCTTAAGAACACAGTTGTTTTGGACTTGGAGGGGAAATTTGTTTTTCTTTTTGTTTGTTTTTTTTAAAGCAAAGACACTTAAAATATAATTGTTCATTAGATAAACTTAATAAAGGGTAAATATGTATTTTTGAAAAGCACGAACCCCCTCTGATAGAAAAAAGTATGATGTACATATAAATGAGCGTTTTTTTTTTAGTTTTTTTGTCTGAAGTTCTTTAGATTACAAGGTCAGAGGAGATTCCCAGGCATCACGGATAAATTGAAGTATTAGAAACTGTCGCGTCCTCGCCACAGATTACTGTATTTCCAAAATCACAGTCTCACTACAAAAGAGACCTGGCACTGCTCCAGCTACCATTTCCCGGCCAGGAGAGCATCCTTGTTGGCTTTCTTATCCTACCTTACTGTATGATTTATGATTCTGTCTATGTGCATCTGCTGCATTAATAAACATTCAGGCACAGGCTTATAGTTTAACTGAGTTTTAAATGCATGCTGTACGCACAGCCCAAGAATCACGTGCGTCACATCTGAACATCACGGTTTCGAGTACACAGCTTTTGGCAATTGCCTCTTTTTTCTTTGTCCGTAAGCTACTGATTGCATTGTACGGCTATTCATTTGTCCAAAGACTGGTGACCTTCAGTTTGATACAGTTGAAAAGAACAAAAAAAAACGCTTTTGTATTTTACTTCATGACAAAGTTTCACAGGTTGTCATAGTAACAAAACCTTGATGCTGACAATGGATAGAGTTACTTTCGTAGTTCTGTCTCCAGACGTGCCATGGAAGATGCATCTGAGCCAGGAATAGTAGACTGGAACTGCGGTGAATTGAGGCATCATTTTTTCTGCAAATCCGTCAAGGCAGCAAACAGAAAACCAATGAGATATCAAGTAGTGCAAACCCGGGGGAGCAAATTACACTTGCAATGAGTCAGGCGCAGAGTTACTGACGATGGAATGTTGACAGCTTGAATGATATAAACATTCAGAAAACATGCATTTGAATATGAGTTTCAGGCATATTTTAAGGGCGGATTGCCCACAGAGAAATAAATTTGTTAATATTATGTAAAAATGTTGATCATACTGAAAGTTGTTATTTCTTTTCCCTAATCAAGTTGATTATATGCAGAACCTTGATATTCCCCCTCAGGTGGAGCTGGTAATATTCAAACTTACTTGACACAATTAAACCAGTGGGATGCATGTACAATCATTAATCAAGATGTCTTGACCACTGAGAAATATTCATTCTAAATGCGAATTGGTAAGTGGTAAATTTCCTGTGGAAAACAGTTCAGCATCTCTGCTCTTATTTCATTTCTAACTAAATATCATTGCTCAGAATATTCATGCAAGCCCTCAAACAGGCTCATGACATCTGGAGGATGGAGTCACATTATTGTCTGCATGTGTACCATTGGACACTTGGGATGGTGTGAACATTCCCTGCGTGTTGCAGTTGTGTTGTGTACAGTAATTCTAGACTTGTCCATGTTTTGACTGAGCTTTTTTGGCCACAGTTATGGGCTTCATGGTTAAAACATATTCTTCATTATGAAGAAATAGTTCAACATCCTGTATGTTTCTGTGTACCATGTTGATGGGGAGCTAATACAGCCGCTGCACTGCTCGATAAATATAGTCTATGCATGAACCTCTGCAACTTTGCAAGGTTTTTGATTATACTTTCGACGACAAGGAAGTACCAACAAGTTGTGATTTTAGTTATAATGACAAAATTGGCTCCGACAGAATGAGCACTATTTGGTGATTCAGTTGGCTACAGTTCATGCACCACAGTGTTTGATTACATTTCAGTTAGAACTGATCATTTTTGATTAAACATAATTACACATGGATGCATGTTCCAAATGATTCTAAACTCTGTTTTGATCTGATTACCTGCATAATAATTATGCATGATAATTTTATTTTTCACATCGATGTTTATGGCGATACTATGAAAGCGAGTTGTTCGGTGAAATTTTTAAGTAAGTGGCTTTCAGGTAGTTCCCAAATCTGGAATCCACCTTCTGTAAAATATCAAATCGATGGATTCATCTCATCATGATTTTTAATCAAGAAATGACTTTGTCCAGATTGACTGCAAAAACAAACGAACAAAAAACACGTTAATCCTCTCAGTTATGCAACCGCAGAGGTTCCTCGATCTACTGTGATGAAATGCTCTAACTTGGATTTTTAGGCTTTTTTTGCTTTTTATCTTCATGCTGTGCATCCTCACAGCTTTTAGAGATTTTGATTACATTGAGGTTGCACTCCTTTTTTTTTTTTTAAATAAACGATTCAACTCAGCAGAGTTTAGCTTACCATATGATATAAAATTATGTTGAAATCACATCCAGATAAATTTCCTGTGAGAATTTTGATTTTAATTGGATTAGGATGACTTTTTCCACTCTGCAGCAGTGTCAGGACTCTCTGTTTGCACTGTCATAGGCTGTGACCTAATTAGTGTGCTCCTGTCCCTTCCATCTTTTCTAAATACACTGCCTTACTTTAATTTGAACAGGTACTGTTGGCTTCATTTGAACATAGCATGTTTTATGCTTTCTTGAATACGACAGCAATCAACATTTTACTTTCATTGTCATTCTTCCTGACAAAGAAAGCATGACAATCAAATACGACTATTTGCAAATTGTGTAACCTATGAACTTACACCTACTGTATGCAGCACTTAACACATTTATGAGACCAGCTGTCATAAAAATGAGAAAACATTGGACTTCTCAGGAAACAAAGAACAATCAACCAGTGAAACAAAATGTTCTGTTCAGAAGTTAAATAACTGTAATTTGGCACCTAATAATATAATAAAATAATGTGCTTCACTATTTGGTTATTACGTAAGAGTAAGAACTGGATAATAAGTATCGATTTATAACTGGACATGGGCAACAATATTAGTAAGTAAGTAAGTAAGTAAGTAAAACTTTATTTCTATAGCACTTCTCAAGACAAGTGTCACAAAGTGCTGTACACTAGCAAATAAAATAGATATAAAAATTTAAGCAAATGCAAGTTTAAAAAGATATGTCTTAAGAAGTCCCTTAAAAGCTGCTACTGAGTCGGCTGCCCTCAGCTGAGCAGGAAGAGAGTTCCAAAGACGGGAGGCTACCACGGTGAAAGCTCTGTCTCCTTTTGTCTTCAATCTTGTTGGCTGTACAACCAATAGTCCTTGATCTCGTGATCTCAGAGAGCGGGCAGGAGTGTAAGGAAGCAAAAGTTCACTAATATAAGCAGGAGCTTGACCTTGAAGAGCTCTGAAGGTTAGAACCAGAATCTTGAATTGAATCCTAAATTTCACAGGTAACCAGTGCAGCTGAATCAACAATGGAGTAATGTGTGAATATTTAGACGAGCCAGTGAGAAGTGCAGCAGCATTTTGAACTGCCTGTAAGCAATCTATGGATTGTGTGCTGAGACAGGTAAATAATGCATTACAGTAATCTAACCTAGAGGATATGAATGCATGAATAACCATCTCTAATTCAGACCGGGAAATAATAGAGGATAACTTGGCAATATTTCTTAGGTGATAAAAGCAAGAGTGTGCCAGAGATTTAGCATGTGCATCCAAAGAAAAAGCAGAGTCCAATGTTACCCCAAGGTTCCTAATACAGGGCTTGACATATTTTGTAAGTGGACCGAGGGCAGAGAGAGAACAGATTTGTCAGGGGCACAAATGAGGATTTCCATCTTATCCTCATTTAATTGAAGAAAGTTTTTGGCCAGCCAGCTTTTAATGGCCTCTAAGCACAGAATCAGCATGTGGATCTT
>VOQJ01024596.1:0-11726 GCA_015052665.1 Apistogramma diplotaenia | reverse complement strand
TTTTTTTCACCTCCCCACCCCCCCCGCCTGAGTGGGGTGGGGGGGGGGGGGGGGGGGGGGGGGGCTGCCCCACGGGAAGCAAGCAGCAGTTATTGGTTCAAAACATTCATCTATGTTAAAGTGGGAAAGCCTTCTAGAGTAGTGGGACCTTATAAGTGCAGCCCGTTCATTTTGTTCTTTGCTCCATTTGTGTCGTCATATTAATGTTATACAGTATAGTAAATTCAATTAGCGAGAGATTTCTTGAAGCTGGGGTACTGTCACTCACAGTCATGTGGTCTGTCATAGATATTGTCTTTAAAAGGATATACTTGATGCACAGTGGCAGTCACGGGGGCATTTGAATCATGATTCTTGAAGCCATCAGCAGCAGCAGCATCGATATTTAAGGAGGAAGAATAATATAACAGCCACAAGCTCTACAGTCCTGCTGCAGTTTAGTAAAATAGCATGATATTAGCAGGCATATTATTGGTTGCTATGAAATTATAATTAACTAAGGGGAAGACTGCACAACATTATTAACTGGGTATGATTTTATCTACTGGTCTTAACCATGTCATCTCCAAATTTAATATCTACAGAAATCTTTCAGAAACAAAAAACGTCACACGTCCTGATTGAATGCCACTGGATGCATGTGGTTGCAGGACACCCCTGCAAAGATGCTCTGGCTTTGGAACAATGGCTCTTTCGGCACCTGTTTCATGTACTGTGTCTTCTTCCACTTTAAGATTTGTTGTGCACAGGCTGCCTAACCCTAACCCTAACCTCTGACCCACCTTTAACCATGTAGCTGGATTGGACCTTACAGCATTCAAATCTGCACTTTCATCTCATACTCACCATTACATTGTCAGATGAATGATAGCATTCTAACTGTACTGTGTTCATTATTCATTGGCCCAGAGGGTTATTGATCATTAGTATGAGATGCTATGACATTACCTAGCTTCTTAAAGCTGGAAGCTTCAGGCGGGCTGGTTGATGACTGACTAGACCCTGAGCTTTGCTGCTGCTACTCCACCTCCCCGGTGTAATGTCCTCATAAAGACTCTGACATTCACAGCCAGCACTCCCTCTGCACTTCAAAGCCCGCAGAACTGATACATCAATAATGCAAAATGATTTCAGCTCTTCCAACCAAACTGATCCTCTCACGTGTCCCTTCTTTCACCTTTAATTCACCTTCCCAACACTCACCACCTTACTGCCTCATTTCTCTGTCCTGGTAAAACCGTTTACAAAAAAGTCACCCATCTTCTCATGAGCATTGTTCATCTAAACTGAAAGTACAATGATAGCAGATCCATCTTTGATGATCAGTCACAGAGCTAACATTCTATGACAGGCTCTGAATTTCAGATGAAGTTCACCAGGCTAGCACTACTGGATGAGGGGTCTGCTGATAGGAGCCAATGGCAATGACTAACTGAAGGATATATTACTGCCTTCCTCAATGATGAAGTCATCTTACTCCTTTCAGTGCAGTTGGCCTACAGTTCTGTTCTTAACCAAAGTCTTCAATACTGCTTACTGGAACATTTTTAAATGAAGTTGCATGCATGGAACCCCGACTCAAGTCTGCCTTATGGTCCCCTACTGCCCTCTGGTGGTGATCTTTTATTATTGCATCATGTATGACTGCATATTTGCATGAATGAATGGCCAGAATCAGCTAAACTAGCTACAGATTCTTTAAGAAAGGCTTTTGGTTTTCTTAAATATAAAAAAATAAGCAAAATCAAAATAGTGTCCTTTAACCACATAATTTATCTTTCTGTGTTTTGGAACTAATTAGAATATGAGTGACACAAGTGACAAACTTCCCAAGTCAAAGCAATAGAATAGTATTGTCATTATACAGCTGCACAATGAGACTGGAGAGTGACGTCTTGTCAGCTGTTTAAGTGAAACAAAGTTGTGGAGACTTTTTGGAAGCTGAAAACTTTAGCTTTGATTCTTCTTTCTTTGTCTCTCACCTTTGCAAGGACCAAACATCTGAAACATATTTATCCACAACATACCTCCACTCAGCATGTGCGTGCATTGTGCTCTTAGTGGGGCGCAGACATGCAGAAGTTCCACCCTTCTACCATATGAGTGTGTTGTTGATCAGACCAAGTGGGCAATCTGGAAACGATTATGTTGTTTAGCTATGATGGATCATGTCAAAGGCACGTCCGCTGCTCTGCGTGCCGTCATCCTAAAGCCAGGCTGTGTGCGTGAGAACTCACTTTCCCATAAAAGGTGCACGTATCGTGACTGTTGCATGAGAAAGGAGATGGCTTTTAAGATTATCATCAGTACTTTCTTCAGCACAATCAGTTGCAGAGTCATTAGGAAACGATACATTATAGAATCAGCCACAGGTAGAGGCTAGTACTTTGTGTTCTGCATTTCATCACAAAGTGGTTTTTACACTAAACTGTGATGTAAAAAAAGTTTATAAAGGAGCAGGTGATGAATTGTTCATAATGCTATCATTTTGTACAAAATCAGCTGTCCTAATAATTCCTTTGAAAACAACAATCATATTCTCCCCCATGTGCTTATATTCTCCCTCCGTGTTGCCTTTTTCAGGTCCTTGGAACTCCATCTGAGGATACATGGCCTGGTGTTAACTCCTTGCCTCACTTTAAACCAGGTAGGACCTTTCATGTCATCAAGTCATAATATACACGCTGACAAGTTTCACGGCACAAAACCTTCATTCACTCTTGCTAAATCTAGTATTTATAAGGGCTGTGACATTTATTGTTATTACTCTCAGACACCTACATTCCACACTGAGCAGGGAACAGAGATGTGTTTATCACCCACATGGGGTGGCTGTAGCTCAGGAGGTACAGCAGCTCATCTTTTAATTGGAAGGTTGGTAGTTCGAGCCCTGGCTGCTCCGGTCTACAAGGATCTTTGGGCAAAGTGCCATTTGTTGTGACCACTGCATGTCCACTGCAATCTGAATGACTGCTGGATTTTAGGATTGTAGGCATCAAGCTATCAGCATGCTAAAGAGCTAGCATGGAACCATTTCTATTTAGATTATTTTGATTTAATAACATTTTGATTAGTTAGTTGTAACTTATGAGCTATTTTTTTAACATAATGCAAAGTGAGTACAGCATTACACTGCTGTCACTTGTTTTGCATGTTAATCTACACATTCTGAGTGACAGCTTGTTCTATACTAACACTTTAACATCCAATTTCTGAGGAAAGATGTGGAAACTGTTGCAAGTTGGCTGTCATGCAGTTGTTTGTATTATCAGTTCTCCGAACCTTGACATTAAAATGAACCAATAGTGCAAAAGCTCACTGTACCCTATTAGTGCACCAGCAGCAGGCGTAGGGGTGGCAGCTCTGCCTGGGTAGCCGTGCCTTTTGGGAGCTCATTAGGGCTTTTTAGATAGGACATGAATAGACGGGCTGCAGAAGAGCTGAGAAGTTGAGAAGAGGGGCCAGGCAACGATGGACATCAAGAGGGCTGCTGAGTGAGGGTGAGGCATCACAGAGCTGCAATATGTGACCCAGCCTCTTATCTCCAGTGGCCAATTAGAAACCAACTGGGGTGACTTTTGTGGCCACATTCACATGCAACACATACTAATGTGATTTTGCATCCTGTGGCCACGGCGACAGTTGCTTCTTGTTAGCCTCTTGCACACTGTGTTGAACAGCTGTGCAGCTGTGTCAGCCACACAAACATGTACACATGTCCGGCTTTGCCTGCTTCTGGCCTCCAAGCACTGCATCTGTTCATATGACGTCAGGGCTTATTGTGGCTGCACTTTCAACAAGCACAAAGGGCGAGATGCTGCCAGAGATGATCTGGTGCAGCTTAAATTCATGGCATTAGTGAAGCCCTGTGATGCCTCTGAGTGCACACCAATTACAACCTGAGCATAAACCAGTGAGTGTAGGCAGGAAAAGATCTCCACATGTAGCAATAGTAATAACAGTAACTGTGTTACATTACAAAAGACAGATTGATCTTTCATGTGCTGTATATGTAGTGGATAAGTGGGCTAGTGTAACTACAAGGATACAGCATATTTTATGTATTTGTATGTATCTGGAAATCCCACAGGATCGTAGCTCTGTAATTCTCAACCATCCTTGGGGGCGTGTCCCATTTTGACATCAGGACTTCCAGATCATACTCGGCACAGATGTTCCTGTATACTATGCCGGCCACTTGGTTATGGCATTCCATGTATGCCCTGCCTGCTAGCATCTTGCACCCTGCTGTACTGGATTGTCTCAGGGGCATCTGTGCACAGCCTGCACCTGCGGTCTTGCCTGGGGCGGTAGCCTCCAGCCTCTATCGATCACGTACTTAAAAGCAGCTGGATAGTATAGAGGTAACATGACTGTCTTTATAATAATAGGTCAAATCAACTAAGGATATGCTCATGGAGAGGCTCAGACATACTGGAGCATGAATATATATATATACTGTGTATATATATATATATGTATGTATCTTTAGGCTCTTGGTTACAACAGCATTTTGCACAATCACTTTATTTGTTCCCAGTTCCTTAGTTGAATCTATGAAAAATGCCAGTGATAACACAGTTTGACAGCCATCAAAAATCTTTGCACCAATAATTCCTAAAAACTGAACGTTTCTCAGCACGGTGTGCAGTGTGTCCTTAGAAAGTCTGAGAGAAGTGGAAGGCCCAAAAATCCGATGAACAGTATTGGAAAGTCACGTCCTTAAGAACCAGGACACAGGACCCGACACAGGACCTGATGGATGCATCTGGACTCACAGCTTATCAATCTGCTGTTGAGTCACTGAAGCCTCATCAGAAATGGTCTTACATTAGCTGTCAAGAAGCCATTCTTACAGAAGGGAAACAGGGAGGAAAGGCTGGAGTGTGACACAGGGACACAGGGACAGGGAAAGTCAGTGGCAACAGAGCGATGAAACCAAATTTGAAATCTTTGGTTCAAATCATCGCCAACGTGTTTGGAGCAGTTCAGGACAGAGGTCCATCTGTGAGTGTCTCAGCGGAGGTTCTGTCATGTTCCGGGGCTGCATATCAGCCTGTGGTGTTAGACATGCGTTCAAAATTGATGGAATTAGGAACTCGGAAAAATCAGAGCCACAAGTGTTCTGTTGAGATCCTGCATGCAAACAGTGCCTGCTGTTGAGACAAAGCTGAGCTCTCTGTTGACAGACTGAGGTGTGAAGACATACTGCAGGAGGTGCAGGAGTTCTTTATAATATTGGAGAAATTGTTATAAAAAATAAATGAGTGGGTTAGTTTTCAGGCGTGTTCCTAAGCCTGCAGTGAGCAGCAGATGGCAGTGTTGTGTCAGTCTGGAGAGTTTCCCAGCAGCACTGAGCTGCTCTTAGCTTCCTGTTGTCCACAAACACACTGACTGT
This sequence comes from Apistogramma diplotaenia, assembly GCA_015052665.1. Classification (NCBI taxonomy): domain Eukaryota; kingdom Metazoa; phylum Chordata; class Actinopteri; order Cichliformes; family Cichlidae; genus Apistogramma; species Apistogramma diplotaenia. Next base: position 6,328 of record VOQJ01024596.1, on the reverse strand, counting down.
ATCACTCCGCTGCTCAGGATTTATCCCATATTTCACTACTAGGGCTACATAAATTTTACAGCTCCCTCCTGTCTTTCCTTTGTGTTCCATTCCAGCCGTTGGACGACATGCTGTGGCTTGGCCTCAGAGTGAAGGCGCCACTTACTTTTTGCATTTTTGTGGTAATGAAAAGGTTCCACAAATACTTCCTCACTTCCAGTCATATCTTGCTTTAGTGGCCTCCCTGTGCTCCTGGTCTCAGTCGTGGTCCAGCTCAGACTTCAGACTGCATATGTGAAGAACCACCTCAGTGTGGCAATGAAACATTGCAGGGTGGACAGAATGAAGACTGGCAGTACAGCTGGTCTGTGCAGACGGGTACAAACCTGAAACCTCGAAGTATAATGAAGGTTAAGATCTCTCAGGTCTCTCATTCTGATACATTAAGAGGCATTTTGATAAATTATGTTTTAATGCATTTTTCATCAGTTTGATAGAAGTATTCAAAAGTAATTACTACTAGATTTTAAAATGTGTATGTTGCATTTTATAAGAGGCTCTCCCCCTCGTCCTGTTGGCAGCCGTGTCCTCTGGTGCTCGGGGAGCTGTGGCCAGCTCAGGCCGCCCCCTGACACTGGCCTGAGTGAATGGATCCACTGCTGGCTATCTTGCAGGCTGCAGGCTAATGCTGGAATAAACTGTTGGGTTGCTGGCGAGCCGGATTAGGCCAGCAGTGTGGGAGTCCAGGCGGACTGGCTCGCTGGGTGGCTGGCTAGCTTGTGTAGAAGCTGTCTCGGTCGGCAGCTTGGCCCGACTTTGTGCCCACATGGCAATTTTGGCCATGATTAAGAGAAGAGTGCTGAGCCTTGACACACTCACAGCATAGTGATCATAGCTGTGGAAGCATGGAGACACTGCCTCACCGAACTCCTCTTGAAAATGACAATTTAATGTGGTTTGGCCGTGCAGCAGAAGCGCATAGCTCACGCAGCGTTGCTCAAGAGGATTTCATTCTTTTCCTAGTCCTCGTTTTCGCTGTGTGAAAACATTAAACCAGTTTGCCTGGTTGTCACAGGCCTTTGCTGACATTTTTAAGATTCCAAAGAGAATTAATTACACTGATTGAAGCTGCAGTCCTCTAAGATTATCCAGCAAACTGTCCAGTGCGGCGTATTTTTGAAGGTATTATTTACACCTGTGTTGCTCTTGCTCCCTCATTCAGTACTAACAGCCCTGTTTTGCATTTGTTAGCACTTTTCATGGGATAAATTATGACTGTGTTATTGTAAGAACTTGACATGGCTCCATGGCAGAGCTCACACCACAGGTTTGTACATATGATGGTGCCAAAAGCAGATTTCCAGGTTGGGCTGCTGTGTGTTGCTGTGTGCTTTACAATGTAACTATTACATATTTATGTTTAAATGACTCTCCATCTAAATGTATTCAAACATTTGATTGTGATTGCATAAACACACCAAATAACATGAACTTCATCAGAGTCACGCTAGCTCCTGCAGCACTAACTGATTAAACTGGTTATTAGAAAAAATGATCTGTTTAACCAGAATGTATGTTTTGGCAGTTTTTGAGATATTTATAATGTATTTTCATGGAATTTGTATATTGCTATTGTGAGTCAGTTTGGGGCATTTTGGTAGAAACTAAAAATTCAGAGGCAAACAGAAGTCAGTGGATATAGTTCTTAAAGGGGACGTCAGTGAGCCTGAAGTTGTGGATTCAGGTTGGTCCAAATGTTCCGTTTCATGTGGTTTTTCTGCTCTTGGCTCTCTATGATGTCATTGAAACCAGATATCTCTCATTTAGTCATGGCTGTGAGCATAAAACCCCACCAAGTGCTTTCCAGGCATTCTGTTTACAAGCAGTACCCAATCAACAAGAAACTGACTTAAAGTAATCAGAGCTAAAACTAGTTTAACGCAGAGGATGGACGGAGGGGCTGCACCAAGGCTCAGTATAAGAGACGTGCTAATTATATCAAACTGAGTCTTGCAGAGCAATAAAAATATGGAGCTGGAAAGGAGCAGCAAAGGTCCGTTTAATGACAGCATTCGTCAAAAGAATGAAACAAACACAGTGCAACAGTGACCTGTGCTGAGCTTAAATTAGCAGCGGATTTAAACAAGAAAAGAACATGGGCCGACCTCCATAACAGAAGCCATTCTCTCCACATCAGTGGAAACACAAAATAACAAAAAGCCCTTCTCTGTGAATTTATGTTTAGAATGAATTAATGCAGCATCTAACTGTTTCATTTTGAAACTGGATTTAGCAGAATTTGCTGAGATATTTACGTCAAAGTTTCGTTTTGAGGTCTTTCAGCAGGCGTGTGGCTTTATGTGACCAGATAAACACTCATTAACCCAACAGCAGGTCTGAGTTCAGTGATTTCATTGCTTATTTGTTTGTTCCTCGTTGCAGACCGCTTTACAGTGTACAGCGCGAAGAAGCTCAGACAAGCTTGGAATAAGTAAGTGAACTTTTTGTATCTGTGTGTGTGTCTGTGTGTGTGTCTGTGTGTGTGTGTCTGTGTGTGTGTGTATGAATTGTCACATGGTGCTGTAGCTGATGTCACTTTGATCGAGACTTTTTTACAAGCATATTCTGTAGCCTTCGTGCTTCCTGCAGTGTCTGTATGTGACTGCTGTGAGGCATCAGATGCATAAGGCAGGAAAAGGGCAGGGTGTCACCATCAGGGCTTCTTCCAGATGTGTGCCACTGTTTGCCTCCAGGCAGACAGCTGGAGTGGAGACCACAGAGGGCAAAAGGGGAGTGTGACTCTTTTCCATTGGGAATTTTAAATCAGCACTGGGCAAGTGATTTATATAAAACTCCAGCTGTCTAATCAGCTGGAATCACAAAGTATAGCTGCTGGAGCGAAGATTCATCTTCGCTAACTAAAGCCGTCATCACACAGGATGCTAAGACCTGGGAGCCTCCTGTGATTTGGAATAATTACATAGGTCATCCGTGTCCTTAATCCTCAGAGAATCTGCTGTGCCTCTAATCTGTAAAGTAACGAATCTGCCAATTTGCTTCCCATAATGTGCCAAACATTCCATCTGTGTATGAATCTCCTCAGTCATGTGTGGTGTCCTGACCTGGGTCACGAGTTTTTAGCTGAACTGAGTTACACTTTTGATTTTCTGCTATCAAGTCACTAAGTAAATAGTAAAACAAATGTGCCCTTTAAGCATGTTTCTTAGTGTTCGAATATAAAAACAATGAATTTATTTCCCATTTACTTTTGTGTTTTTATATTTGAACAGTGCCCGAATGCTCAGATGTCTTAAATATAGTCTGTGGTTAGTGTATCCTTTAGAAGCTGAAGCTGATGTTGTGGAATAATGTGGCTCTTTGTTAAGGGAACCACAGCCATGCTCACCTGTGGGATGGCCTACAAAAGAATCATCCCTGCAGCACTCAAGCCTTCTTTTATGGCGGCCTTGTCCTGTTCTCCTGGCTGCAGTTATGCACTTTACCCACCATTTTTTACTGATTAGTAACTGAAATATTGATATGCTTGCTTACATAAAGCCTGGTATCCGGTTCTGTTTTAAGATGCTTATGGGCGTGTTGGAACATTAACTGGGGCTTGTCTGGAATATCAGTTTGAGCTCTATGCTCACAGTTAATTAATATTAAGTGGTTGGACTGGTTGGTGTTCAGGTGTCTTGCGTGGCATGAAATTTGATGTGCTGTGTGCATTTAGCTCTGCCAGCTCACTTTAAGATCCAAATATCACGCAGTTGATCCATAAGACGGCAGAAAAATTATTTCAGTTAAATGAGTTTAATTTGAGACAACTAAGCAAACAAAACATCTTGGGGCACAATTATTTTCATACAATCATCCTTTAAAGACGTGAACTGAAGTATCTGCTGACAAGCAGAAGCAGATGAAAAACAGAAAAGAGTGAGTTGTGTTGGATTCCTCAGTCCCACCGGTCCCTCCCAGTCTCCTGCTCTTGCTTGAGTCCAGGAGGAAATAAAAATGTGCAGAAAGAAAGTGAGGTGGAATGTTAATGGCCATCACTTCCTCTCAGCTGCCTTTCATCACAGTCCAGGGAACGGTGAATTTGATATGAACATATATACACTCACTATGTCTCTGCCCTGAGACTTGGCTCACCCCCTCTTGCTCTCTATGTTTCTGTTTTCCATCAGCCATTTTTCTGTGCTGCACTGTTTTTCTTCCAGCTGTGAAAATGCAGATGGCTGATGGACAGAAAATCAATCTATGTCTATGGGGGTTTTTGTGTTTGTGTGCTTTGACATGTATTGTACTATAGTTGTTTCCCCAAATGGCCAGAGGCAAATATTCTGTTGAATTCATGTACTTACAATCTGCATCAGAGGTGACAAGAGTTGTTGGGAGTCTACACAACACTGCAGTGTGGTTAGGCTTAAGCGACAACAGTTTTGAAATGGAGGGTGGTGGTTTTGTTTAAATGTAAAGGAACATGTTTTATGTCAAGCTACTACAAGCTAAACCAGATCATTAACTTTCCCTTATTCAAACTAAGTGGCGCTAGTGCCTAAAAATACATTTACCAGCTACTTCTTTAATTACACTTCCCCACCTTACCCCCTAAGAACTACCTTCATTTTATGTGGTTCAGATTCAACAAGGTTTGAGCTTTGTGATATGACTTATTGTCCTGCTGGAAGCTGGCATGAGAAGATGTGTGTACTGTGGTCATATAGGTGCTCAGCAACAATAATATGTAGGCTGTGGCATTGAAGTGATGTTCAGTAGTTGTTAAGGGGCCCAAAGTGTGCCAAGAAAATATCTCCACACCACCACCAGCCCAAACCACTGACACAAGGCAGCATACTTTCATTTCCCCCTCAGTGGATGCCTCCCAGAGGTCACCCAGTCCCATCCCACAGAGGGCTGGAAAAAAACTAGCTTGACTTGGAAGACATGAACTACAGGGTGAATTCTGAAAGAGGCAGGCAGTTTTAGCTTGATCACAGTAGGACTAACCACAATCTCTATTTCATAGGGCCCAATGAATTGAGGAGCTAATTTCTTTGACATTGATTTTGATGGAATGTCCTTGGAAGACAGCCAAACCTTTTGCCCTGACATGTACTGAGGAGCAGGTCTGTTACTGGGTGTGAAGGAGGACCCTTCTAGTGTGCTTCTACACTCAATAATTCCAAGTGATGTCAATCTGAGGGGAACGCTAACTCCTCGTTGAGCTCAGGAAACAGAGGCAGTTGAAAATCTAAAGATGCTTCAAAAGTAGAGTCTGGTAGCTGAGGAGATAAGGCTGTCATGAGCATATTCGAGGGTGGCCTATAACTCTTGAGTTTCTGTTTGACTTGGGGACTCATTTTAGCTCCAAGAGCGACATAAAGTCTTGGAGCCAGACAATGTACTCAATAATATTTTGGTGGTTTATGATGCTGCCTTTGAAAACCTTTCGACGATGGATATAATCACGGAGTTGATATTAGAGACCAACAATCCCCTAACAAAGTTTAAGGCTATGTGAGACCATGGCCTGTGAAGAATGGCCAGAGGTTAACGTAGACCTGACAAGGGTTGATTACTGTTCATGTTGCGGGCACATATTGAGCAGGCAGTTAAATATTCCTTCACGTCTTGATCAATTGAGAGCCACCAGAAATACCGTATTAAGAGAGTTTGTTTTCTACTCACCCCTGGGTGACAGGAGAATCTTGCAGTATGTCCCCAGTGAATGACTGCTGAATGAGCTGAGGAGGGAATGTACTGATGCCCACGAGGACTGGTCGCAAGGTCAGATTCCAGCTGAAGAGCCTTTTGGAGATTGTTCTCAGCCTCCCAAGTGACTGGTCCAATCACAAGTCACTGGTCCAAGCTGTTTTGTGGAAAACTGGCGAGACAGAGTGTCTGCCTTAATATTCTTGGACCCTGGGTGATATGAGATATGGAAGTCGAAGCGACACAAAAACAGAGACCAATGTGCCTGGTGTGAATTCAACCTTTTAGCCTGTCACAAGCAAGGTTCTTGTAATCATCCATCCTCAACCGCTTATCCCATTCGGGGTCGCGGGGGGGCTGGAGCCTATCCCAGCTCACATAGGGCGAGAGGCAGGGTACACCCTGTACAGGTCGCCAGCCTGTCGCAGGGCCAACACAGAGACACAGACAACCATTCACACTCACATTCATACCTATGGGCAATTTGGAGTCAGCAATTAACCTAACCCCAGTAAGTGCATGTCGTTGGACTGTGGGAGGAAACCGGAGTACCCGGAGGAAACCCACGCAGGCACGGGGAGAACATGCAAACTCCACACAGAGGGAGGCCTGGGCCAAGGTGGAATCGAACCCA
>VOQJ01024590.1:0-15080 GCA_015052665.1 Apistogramma diplotaenia | reverse complement strand
GTTTGTGGGGGGGGCATTCTTGGACTTCCCATTTCTGTTCGTTCTTAAATATGTCTCAGCATGTTAAAAGGCACACAAAGATCCACAAAGATCCACAAAGATCCAAGTGGACAATTTTCTAACTAATCGAACTAAATAAAAGAGGACGAAGTCGTGCTGCTGGGATCAGTTTACAGGCAGAAATGCTTTGGAGAATAAAATCTTCAGCTGTTTTCTGCCTCTCTGATCTCCATCATTCAGCCTTGTTCCAAGAATGAACAAAAAGTAATGTTACACACATTAACAGATGGTGAGCATTCAAACACCAGCTGTGGTTTCACATGTGATGTCCTGTTGTGTCAACAGATACAATCACACTCACTGAGGAAAAATAGAGCCAGTGTGGAAGTGAGTCGATCCCCAAAACGTTCCTAACGTTCCCCTCAGAACCACCGTGTGCGTGAATCCAAAACATGAATGAAAGAAAGAGAACGCCGTCCCTTCTTTGCAGCCCTGCGATGGGTTTACGATCACAAAGTTACAGAAGTCAAATAAAAAATCCAACTGAGCCCGTCTGTTAACAATATTATTAGACAGCCGATATGAAAGAAAAAAGCCCTTCCATGAGAATCTGCATCGGTTATGTGCACTGATTTACACTCGCAGAGCTCGTGGCATCAACAATACAAACAGATGAGGCGGCGCTCACATATTTCTGTCTGTGGGTGCTCCCTCCCTCAGTCGTTCTGGCTCACTCTGCCCTTCTTACCATTTGTCGCCAAAGGCAGAATATTGGAGGAGCCTTTAATCATCTTTACTGCCCACTCTATAATCCCTGCTAAGAGTCTGATACACGACGTGCCACGACGGAGACCAACCACTGAATCAAGAAGAGGGAAACTCAAAGGAACAGAGTGTCGGCCTCAGACTCATATGATACACATTTATTCCTAAACAGAGCCATAAAAACCAAAGTGAGGTTGGAGAGTTTTCCTGCACAGAAACAACATCTGCTTTCTGGAAGCTAACGGCAGCTGATTGGGAGGCTACACAGGATGTGGCTCCAGCTCCAAAATGTTTCATCAAAAATACCTACTTTGCAGTTTGATGGCAGCAACACCTCAGAAAAGCTGGGACAGCAAACACAAGTCCACAAAAACAAAAGGTGGTCAGATTAATTTCCCCTGATTGAACTTATTCGAGTAACTGTGAAACCACCAGCAGCATGTTTGGGTCCAAAAAGAGCAAACAGCCCTTTCACACCCAGGTAGAGTCAGCAGGTAAGCCAACGTGCACACCTGATATGTGCTGCTTGCAGGTTCTTCCTGTGTGGGTTCTCTGGTTCCCTCCCACAGTCCAAAGACATTGGGTGGGTTCGGTTACCTCTGTGGGTCAGCCTGTGACAGTCTGAGGCCTTATGGCAGCTGGATAAGGGGAAGAGAATGAGGGGCTGAACCTCCTTACACCTGGCTGGTTCCTGCTGCTGGCTCGGAGGGTCTGTTCCAGCCATCTCGTCACCTCCTCTCTTCGTTCCAGGCAGCCTGGAGTGAACCTGCGGGTTCATCGCTGGGATGTCTGCAGTGCCGGCGTCCTGGTCCCACCGGCGTCCTGGTCCCACCGGCGTCCTGGTCCCACCGGCGTCCTGGTCCCACCGGCGTCCTGGTCCCACCGTCTCCTGGTCCCACCGGCGTCCTGGTCCCACCGGCTCCTGCGTGGTTTGGTTTGGTGAATGCTGGATCCCTTTGAACAAAGCTTTAATTCTTAAGGACCTCTTTATCTGGGACTTCCTCTGTGAGACCAGGGTGAACGTTGGTGAGCCCAGCGTCGTTTCTGAGCTTTGACTGCCTGTGCCTCTTCTAACTGCCCTCGGACATCAGGCTGCGGAGCAGAGAATATGTATAGATGTAGGTGACCTTCATCCTTGTAGTCAAGCTCTGAGCTGAGCTGATTTGAGCCGGGCCGCTCTCACCAGTGCTGTGTCATTTACAGGCCAACAGTACAACAAGGACTTTATAGAGGATTTTTCTGAATGCCTCAATAAGATCAGGCCCCTTTTATCTGAGACTTTAAAACACATGGGTGCTGTCCCCACATGCTGATGGCTAAGCACCTTTAGTTTAGTGGACTCTGAACTTTACTCAGTGGGTGTTGGGCCCACACAAGGACGTGGACACACACTGGAGGTGTAATCATATGTTGTCTCTTGTTGGTTGGTGAGGTGTTTCAGACCTGAGTGATTTGACTCGCTTTGCCCTGTAACATTATTAAAGCCGCGCTGTCGTGTCTTTAACCACCGCTGCACATTCCCCCTCTTTGATCCGCACGGTGGCGTTCCTGAGTCGGCTAATGTGCCCACCTCCTGGTTTTAGCGGCTCCAGTAAACTCCAGGAGGCCCAGAGCTGAATCTGAAGCTCAACGACTCTGCTGGTGCAGGACAAGCTGCAGGTGTCTGAAATATTAAAGCACTGTTAAAGTACTATTTGATATTACAGATACTGTTGTGAATGCCCCTCCAGCTGAGGCTCTCACAGCAGCTCCTGTTTTTGAGCCCTCAGTCTTTATTTATTTGGGATCGTCGGGCACCTGAAGCTCATCCCGCCTCGATTTCTCAGAGGTTTTCCAGTATTAGGCCTCTGCTGTGGTTCCTGAGTCATTTAACATGTGACAGTGTTACCAGTGGAGTGGACTCCACTGTGTTCTCCTTGAGGATTTTCAGTCTCATAGCGCTGAGTCTGCTCTGCTAAGGTTTTACTAACACTGCTACAAACGCAGGAGACCGTGTGATTTCACTTCATTTCAGCTGCCTTTGACACAGTGGATCACAGCACTTCACTGTCATCTGGAGCCGTGGGTAGGTATTCAGGGCACAGCTCTGCAGTGGCTCATATTTGACCCAGTTTTGATGATTTTAAATCCTCCTGAGCTCCTCTGAGGTGTGGGCTGCCCCAGGGCTCGGTACTGGACCACTGCTGTTCTCTAGATTTGCTGCTCCTCGCTTCCATTCTTACAAAGCATAAAATTGCTTTCCACTGCTATGCAGATGACACCCAGATTTAGACGCCCCTAAAACGTAGTGATGTGAACTGGCAAACTGTGGAAGTCACTGCCGTCGCACAATAATCAGGCCTCTCTGCTTTGTGTAAATCTTCTCTTTCACCTGGTGTTCGACCAAGCTCCAGACCATGATTTTAGTTTGAGTATTTAGTTCTTATTTTATTATCTTGACTCATGAGTGTATTTTATTGAAGCTCGTATGCTGTGTGTCTGTGCTGTTTCAAATAAAACTTGGCTTCTTCTCTACTTTTTCATCTCCCAACAAACTGTCGTTGCAAACACTGGGAGTCACCGGTGACTCTGCTGTAAACTCGGGGTAGTGGCTCACAACCTGCTGTTGTTGATGAATTAGTATGTAATAGTGGTATAGCTTGCAGTTTTGCACCAGGGCACAAGTGTGTGTGATACGTCCTTCCCTGTACACTGAAATTAGGTTGGAAATCACTTGCTTTAAATTATGCAGTTAATATTCAGCACCGCTGCATGATTCTGATAACAACTAATTCATTTAATTTGGGGTAATTAGGCAGTTGGATGCAGAGCTGGGTAATTGGCCTTGGCAAAAGGTTTCAGCTCGGATTTACAGTCATTGGCTACAAGCTCACAGTGACGGCATGCTGCTGCAGCGGCACGAGCACAAGCAGTTTCATTTCCCTGTGATGTGATCTCAGGCTCTCAGAAACCGAGCGCTCTCTGCGTCCTGTCACTTCCTGCATCACACCGACGACTGCACTTATTAATGGACACAACCTGTTGCACATTTTCATCACAGTCAGCAGGACTCTGAAGCTAATGAACAACAGAAAAGGACGAACACAAATGAAGAGATACAATAACTGCCAAGACTTCTTAAATCAAATATAATCCAGCTCACATGAGAGGGCTGACACCTGCAAGGCAAACCCAGCGAACCTTTGTGATGTAACAGCATTAAGTGTAAATGCTGAGCTTTAGTGGTTTAGGAGCTCTTTGTTTCCTCGTCTCGTTAAGCCTCCTTTCCTTTGTTCGAGTTACTCGAACGGCCGTGAAGCCAAAAGAGTCTCACTTCTGTTATAGTTACTAAATTGTGAGTAAACACATTTATAAGCAGGCGGGACTAAACACACACACACACACACACTGAATGTTTGACCTCTGACCCTCGTCCATGTAAGTCCACTGCAGCCTTTAATCCTTTACAGCCACTTGCCGGGTCGCCCAGCCCAGCTGATCCTGACAGCTCCTAGATTAACCTGAGTGAGGGCAGTTCCACCTCCGGCTGATGAAACTGACTGATGACTTTGACTGGAAACATCAGACACTGACAGCAGGTTGTACAGGTGAGCAGTATGAGCTCACACAGGAGCTTCACTCTGTATCTGCATCTGTGCAGCATCCATCCACTGTGTTTCAGTCGGGCTAAAGCCAACAGACACTGTAGCAGGGAAGAGCTACACTATTTAATGAGTAAATGTCAACTACAGCTGCAACAACACAATGATGTCTGCAGACCCACAACGTGTGGCTGTAACCCAGGGCAACGCCCTGCTCCAGGCCACAAATGATGTTGTGCTGAAAGACGACATGTTCACATGTCTTCAGAGGAGCTCATTGAAGCCTCACACACTCCATTACACTCTGCATTGTCCTCTGTGTCCCTGCCTCATTACTCCTCATCTATTTTTAAAAGGGAATATGCCCTATTACAATTAGTCTGTTTAGGAGCCAATCTGTCACGCTCATTACAGACATCTCCCATCCACATGTTCTTCCACCCTTTCATTGGCCCCCATCTTTCTATATTGTTTTTCTCATGCATATATAACAAAAAAGCAAACTCGGGCTGTTCCACACTCAGTGGGTGTGGCTGAAATAAGCCAGGGAAGGGAAACTGAAAGATCTAATTTATTCTTTTTTATGATCAAGGAAGGCTTTGGAGTGATTCGTCTGCTGCCACTAATGACAGAAGCAGCAGAATCAGTCTGAAATGTGCAGGATCCTGCTTCAGCCTGACCTGCATCACAGTCTGCAGGACCGCTGCCATGCTTTCCTCTCCTTCCCTTTAGGAACCCACTCTGTGAGACTTGGCTTTGCCCTGAAAGCAGAGAAAAGGCTCTGCACAGACCTTTTAGCTGCTCTAAATCTGCCTGGTCAACTTCACAACCCTTTCCCACGCCAGCCTGGCCGGAGGTGCACACTACAGGGAAGTGTTTGTGGAGGAGTGGGAGTGGTATCTCATTAGGAAAGCTGCACACATCCTCAGTGAAGCTCCCACAATGTACATGAGCAAAGGAAGAACCAAAGGAAAGAGCCCAGCTTCATCCCAGTGAGTGATGCTGCTCGCTCACCATGAATGCTTCTAATTGATCATAAAATCTTAATTAGCTGGATGTCCCTTGATATGTCCGGGCCTATGAGAGTGTTTCTCAATCACTTATTTATTACCGTCTTAATTACAATTTCACAGTGAGTGCCCATGACATTTAGAGACCTTGCAGCAGTGGACGGAGGTGATTGAAGACGGTTCCATCGTGGTAACGACCAAACTCCCGGAGCCAGATTTCCTTAATCAACATGAGGAAACACGTTACTTGTTGCATGCAGAGGACAGTCCTAATGATCGTGCTCATGTGAGGCTGCTGTGTCACTTCCTGCTTTACTTTGGTGGTCTGTGCTTCTTGTACTTTGTTAGCTTGACTTGCCCGTCTCAGTTTGAGTGAAACCTGCTTCACAGAGCTCACAGCGATCGGAGAGGACCTGCCCACCAGGCTCCGGATCAATGCAAACCACACCTGCTGGTTATCTGTTTGAAAAGCTTTGACAGTAAAGTGTTGGCACATAAGTGGAAATGATAAAAGGGTTTTTCTCATTTTTCTATTTGTTGCTGCTATAACATGAAAACATCACTCGTGTCTGAAGTTTTGCTGCCTGATAAATCTGTGAACAGCTCCTGAACTCAAAGATAAAACGGCAGAACTCCTGTCACTTAAATCAGAATATATTCTCTTAGTGTGACGTGATAAACACAGAAAGGTTAACTAGGTAATATAATGTGTTTATTGGCTCAAGGAAATTGTTTCCACTGGCCACTCTTTATTGACAGGTTCTCAGGAGGAGGATGATGATAAAGAGCTTTGCTTTCAGGCGTCACGGTTTATGTGTGATGTTGTTTTGCTGACTCGGGCGTAGTACAGCAGGTGGAGGTAAGCATGAGCATCTTTAATGAGGCTGCAAAGAAGGTAAACCACAGAAACAGGAGTCACGACGCTGAACTGACAAACAACAACGTGGGACGAGACTGAGAGAATCAACACAAGAGGTAATAAGGCAAGTGGAAATACAATGTATTACCAAAAGTACCCACTCACACTCCAGATCACTGAGTCCAGGTGTTCCACTCAGTTCCACAGGTGTATAAACCAGCACCTGGGCCTGCAGACTGCTGCTACCAACACCAGTGAAAGAACGGGTCTCAGGAGCTCAGTGAGTTCCAGCATGGTGCCATGAAAGGATGACACCTGTGCAACAGGTCCAGACCTGAAGGTTCCTCACTGCTAAATGTTCCACAGTCAGTGGGTGCTGAGGTCAGAGTGCACAGAGGTCACCAACCTTCTGCAGAGTCACTACAGACCTCCAACCTTCATGTGGCCTTCAGAGTAGCTCAAGAACAGAGAGCTTCATGGATGGGTTTCCATGGCAGCAGCATCCAAGCCTTACATCACCAAGCTCAAAGCAAGTGGTGTAAAGCACGCCGCCTCTGGACTCTGGAGCAGTGGAGACGTGTTCTCTGGAGGGAGGAGTCACACTTCTCCACCTGCCAATCTGATGGAGTATTCTGGGTTTGGTGGTTGCCATGGGAACGGTACCCGTCTGACTGCATTGTGCCAAGTGTAAAGTTTGGTGGAGGGGGTTTATGGTGTGGGGGCTCGGCCCCTTAGTTCCAGTGAAAGGAACTCTTAATGCTCCACCTCTGTGGAGCAGTGTGTGGGGATGGTCCCTTCCTGCTCCCACATGACTGTGGGAATGGTCCCTTCCTGCCCTTCCTGCTCCCACATGACAGTGGGGATGGTCCCTTCCTGCCCTTCCTGCTCCCACATGACTGTGGGGATGGTCCCTTCCTGCTCCCACATGACTGTGGGGATGGTCCCTTCCTGCTCACACATGACTGTGGGGATGGTCCCTTCCTGCCCTTCCTGCTCCCACATGACTGTGGGGATGGTCCCTTCCTGCTCCCACATGACTGTGGGGATGGTCCCTTCCTGCTCCCACATGACTGTGGGGATGGCCCCTTCCTGCTCCCACATGACTGTGGGGATGGCCCCTTACTGCTCCCACATGACTGTGGGGATGGCCCCTTACTGCTCCCACATGACTGCACACCAGAGCAAAAAGCAGCTCCATAAAGACATGATGAGCCAGTTTGGTGAGGAAGAACCTGACTGGCCTGCAGAGTCCTGACCTTTATATCTGCAAAAGGTGGGATCATATTAAAGCCTCTGGATTAAGGATGGATGATACTCCGGTTCAAGTATGTGTGAAGGCAGACTAGTGAATACTGATGGCAAAATAGAGACTAATCACAAGGTGGGACAGGGAAAGTAGAAAAGACTACCGAACAGGAAGTAACTAAACTGATAAGAGGTGACACAGTGGGGCACAGAGGCGCTGGGCTAAACTAAAATAACCAAAGGCACAGAAATGACCCAAAACTGAAGCTCCAGAAGCTCAAGCATGAATAAACAATCCTGAATAACTGAGACCAACACAAACCCACAGCAGCCACTCTGTTCCAGCCTCACTGACAGTCACACTGAAGTCCACAACACCTGAATAAAGTGACTTCAGCCTGAACTTCCTCAGCTGCACTTTCTAAGGTCCAGAATGATGAGGCTCAGCTTCAGCATCTAAACAGACAAATGCTTCCAAAAAGTTCAGAAATGAAAAGTTTCTTCTACGTCAGCAAGCTTACAGAAAATAAACCTTTAAGTTTTTCATCAGTCAGGTTTCTCCAAGCTGACTTAAGCCCTTGGTGAGTGACCTCTGTGTGCTTTCTATGTCCAGTCCATAATGTTCTTATGACCAGGGCCAACAATCATGATCTATATGTGAATCATGTCCAAATTTCAGGTGCGTGAAGCCCAGACCAGCTACAGCATGAAGCAAACATATGGCAGCGAGTTGCTCACTGCACAAACAGCATCATAATCACCCATAAAGCGACCACCTTCACGCACACGCAGGTCCAGAAGCACTCAGCAGTAACCAGGTGCTGAGCAAACCGGCTGCACTCAGAGGATGAAGTGTTTGAGACGTGTCTGTGAAAAGCAACAATTTATAATATGTTGTGGTCCTGCCTGTTGTTCCTCTATCTGATACATAATTAGAGCTAAAGAAGGAGCAGGCAGGGGATTATGGGAGGATTTGGAGGCCGATCTCTCAGCCTCTTCACTCGTCCCTGCTTTGGCTCCAAAAAGTTTCAGCTGCTTATCTGAGCCCTCAAGGAGACAGGAAATACAGGCGCTGATGGACTGAAGGAGGAAGACACACGTTCATGTGCATGCAGTTACACACAAACACCAGTCAGCGCTCACGTGCACATGTGTAACCCCTGAGCCGCGATCGCTGCCGAAGCAGGTGATGAATGCTGCTGCCTGCAGACACACCAACACATCTGCAGCACAACAAAAACAGAGGCTTTGTAATCCATCAGTAATCAAATACACAAATGGTGTTTGGGCCAAAGTCGAGAACATTAACGTTTTCTCTCAAATGGGAATTCTCAGGCAGGGAAACGTCCACAGATTACAGCTGAAATAATAATGACTCATATCTACATTTATGGCCTTTCCTCGACCCGGATCCTCGACAGATGCTGCAGCGCTTTATTAATACTGACTTTGAAAATCTTCATCAGAGGAGCTGTAGATGTGGTCATAGAGCCACATTAGCTCCTACACCATGTCACTGGGTCACTCTGATGATGAGTGTGGCCCGTCCCGGCTGCTCCGCTAACTTTAAATCACCAGCTGGAAACAGACGATTTTGAATCGGACTTCACCGGGTTCAGAAACACATTCAGCATGTGGTCCAAATAACACCTGACGTGACCTGGTGGCTCCGAGATCACGAGCACCTGTAACGGGACATGTGATGCATGCTCAGCCTCACAGGAAGAGCAGAAATGCTTTCAGCTAAATTTCTTTTTTGTCATCAACTGTTGATGCAGAATTTTCTGGTTTGACTGGAGATTCTTTCTAAACATGCTGAAATGTGAAAATGATGTTTTTTAGGTTTTTCTGTTTCCAAAGTGTCAAAAATCCTTTCCTGAAGTATTCTGGAGAGTCACAGGGTGGGCTCAGTTCTAACTTCATTCGGACAGAAGTGAAGTAAAGATTGAGAACAAGAACACGGTTAAAGACTTTCTGCTGTCTGACGTCATCAAGCTGTCCTGTACTTACTGAAGCCCAGTTTGAGCCACAGCTCACAGGAACCCTGATGGAACGTTCCACAGTCTCAGATGTCACAGCACAGGCTGACCTGAGAACAGCCACGTTTGGTGGAGCTTAAAGAACATCTCATCATTTACTTGAGTCAAACACGCCTGAGATCCACGTTTACCTTTTGTGGTCGCACACAATTTAAAGTGAAGCTGATGATTCACTCACTGAGGCTTTATAGCAGCTATCACACGGCTCAGAGAGCTTCTGTAACATCAGCGTGCACGGATCAGCTGATCACAGCACGCACACAGGAAATCTACAGGATAATAACGACTGACTTGTGATTCCCACCTGCTGAAACTGCTCGGTGCCGAGCACGATGCAGGTTCTGCTTGTGATAACATGTTCATGCTTCATTCGAATCAGCAGTAAAATCATTATTTACTACAGTGAGCCAGTCATGCACAGAAAGAGCTGCAAATGATGCAGTCAAAGCTGCACTGTTCAGTTGACTTCTGCTGACGTGACATCACCTGAGTCCAACCCAAACCCCACCTTTAACCCCAGATGGTCTCCAGAGACCTGCTGGATGCTGACGTGACTACTTAAGCCATAACGGACATTATCTGAGGCACATGAACAATCCACCAAGGACCAACACTGGCATACAAACGTTATCATCATTAGCATTAAAAACCTCTTTCTAAGAGCAGGTCCGGTGTCATGAACTGGGCTCGACACGTTCTGCTACTCATGGTGCAGCGAGAGTACAAAAGTTCCAAATCATCTCAGTCTCCCCCATCAGTATGAAGAAGCCTGATGAGGGGCAGAACAAGTCACCGGCCGGCCCGCAGCGGTGACTGCTGTCTTCAGGGCCCGGCTGTAAAGGTGGTGCTGTCCCACACACATGCAAACGTGCTGTATAGGAACTATATATGGGTTCCTCCTGGTGCCTGCAGGCCGTTCCTGGAAGATGAAGGTACCGCTGGCCCCCACTCCCACTCTCACCTGACCCAAGTCCGACAGAACACCTGCAGGACGCCACCAGGTTGCACCTCAGACCACTTAGAGCTGCTGCAATGACGAAGCTGCTGCAGCATTGTTTCATTTGGATTTTTGGGTTCTTTGAATTCAGCCCCTTTAGGCTGATCATTTCCATGTTCATGCTTTCACTCCAACACATGACCCAGAACACATCAGGGTGGAATTCCTGCGTGTTTTGATCGAGTCCGGATGTATTTTCAAAGTGATCCTTGTATTAAACGTCCTTCCCAGGCATCCGCAGGAGAGAAGCATCCTCATATAAGCTCACAGTGAGATTTTAATCCAGCTCATCGTGGACCAGCACGACCTTTACCAAAGACGTACATGTTTGGTATTAATCCCTCAGTTTTATGTAGGATGAATTCCAGGAAGTCTGCTCACCTCAAAGCTGATAACAGCTGACCTGTGACAGTCGGACAGGATAATCTGGCCTTAACGATGCCTTTGGGATGTGGACCAACCGTAGATCCATGAAGCAGCTCCTCACCCATCATCCCAAAACAAAGCAAAGCACTGAATCTCAAAGCTTGTGAGGAAAGTTCACTCGAACATTTCACTTTGGTTCACAGTGGTGTCAAACCGGCCCCTGAGATTTCTCTACATACAATCAATTGAAAACTAATTGATTTTGATTGAAAATTTAAAAAAAGGAGTCAAAGTTAGAGGTCACGATGCAGCGACGAGCCAAACATGGCTTCAGCTAGGATGCAGCTTTGATGAATCCACCTAAATCAGGGTTCTCTTTGCCATTTGTAGTATTTCACAAGTTACAACAAGGCTGTCATCAATCTCTCCCTTAATTACCGGAGGCACACAGCTGAGATCTTCCTGATTAATCTGTAAAGACTTTCATTTGTAACACGGCTGCTCTGTCAGGTCCTCCTCCTCGCTCTTCATTGGCTGTGACAGGACACTGGTTTCATTGTGGCCAGTGGAGCAGATCTCAGGGGTAATGATGCTGCCTGCTGGTAGAGTAAAGAAAGTGAACACTTGTCTTGAAATGGAAGAAAAAGCTCTGGGACATCATCCGAGTTTAGCTGGTTCTTGGAGACGCGAACAGTCGCACACATGCATTCCTACTGAGCCTTTAGCTCCGCCCTCTCAGGCTGTTTTCTTTCATGTGAACAAACCTCATCAAGTTCGTCCAGAACATTCGAGAAACTTCCATCTGCACAGCGCTTTTCTATTCTTGCTAACCACTCAAAGCACTTTGGAGTACGAAGTTATCCCCACATTCGTACAGATTTACTTTATGCACTTTGTGAGACACATTACGGAGAATTTTTTAAAGGATTTGTTACAGATTCAACATAAATGACACTACGACTTGAATTTAATCGGCCTTTCAAATACTTGTTGAAAAGAAGTTGATGATTTTTTCAGTGTAAACGTGATTGCTCCATCATGCTAACCTCTGCACTAATCTGCCACATTAGCACTTATACAGCACCAAACTAATGTCACAAAGTGCTTCACAACAGCAAAACAAACAAACAAAAAAACATAACCTCTCAGACACACAGGGAGCCACTGTAGCAAAAGCTCTCCTTTACTTTGTAGGATGTAAAGCCAGCAGGCCCTGATCACATGACCTCAGAGACCTGATGGGGAGTCAAACGTTACCCCAAAGCTCCTAATGGAAGAGCTTCCGTTATCCTGGGAACAGATCTATCCAGGGCACAAACAAGGACTTCAGTTTGTTCCTCAAGTTGGAGAAAGTTATCAGCCATCCAACTTTTGATAGAATCTAAGCACATAATTAGCATCTGTAACTTGGAAACATGTTCAGGCTCAAAGCAAATGTATATCTGAATGTCATCGGCATAGCAGTAGAAGGATATTCGCTCAAAGGTGCTCAGGATGTGCTGTAAAGGGAGCAATGAATCACTTCACACCACATCAGACCCAGATACACCCACCCAGTGTCTCAGCAAAGATTTTATGGCCAGCAGTATCAAAAGCAGAAGTCCAGCATCAGCAACACTGAACTTTCTCCTGCATCACGTCACAATAAAATGTCACTGGAAGCTCTCAGACGCTGGGAATGGACTCTGGACTGGACGGAAATTTATTGAGGATACTGTGTTCTTCCAGGAAGGCTGTGAGCTGCTCAGCTACAACCTTTCTAAGATATTTGAACTCGGTCTAACGATTGAAGATGGAGGGGTCGAACTGGGGACTGAATGTCAGAGAACAGGAAGATGCTTTCAATGAGTCCAATTTTCCAGCTTAGGCAAAGAAACAGGAGAGAAACTTTCTATAGTGACGGGCTGAGCCGGAGCAGGAAGAGCCAGCGAAGATCCTGACGGGGAAATATTAGTTCTTATTGCTGACTTTATCTACCAGAAAAGAGAGAATTATTAGAGTCTTCATTTGAACAAAGCGGAGCAGCAGGTAGAGCAGGAGCAATAACATGTCAAATAAGACCTTTGGATTAGCTCGACTCTTTGAAGAAAAGGCAGCCTCACGTCTTTGACTGAACCGTTAAAATGAGCTAAAAGATCCTTTCAGTGGAGACGACGAACAAACGAGTTTTGTTCCAATAGTCGAGTGTCTCAAACGGATAATTTCACACTCACAGACTCATCAAATGTCTCACGGTGTATTAAAAGTTCCATGAAACTGTTTTCTTTATTTGCTACAAATATTATATATTTAGCCCATAAAACAGTGTCCATGGACATGAGGACCTCGTTGTGCTTGACGACCTTTAATGGTGACAGTTTACAAATCGATGTATTCGAAGATGTGAAATCAGATTTGATTTTCAGCTGCAGTCAGTTTCTGATGTGAAACTCCTGCTGCTCGTCCACCTCAGAAAGGCTGCAAAGCTGCTGCAGACAGGAAGCAAGTGAAAGAGGAGAAACTCGGAGTGGAAACATGCCGACAGAATCTGCAGGAAAGAAAATGATGCTGCTGTAATCTGCAGAGAAACTTCAAAGAAAAAACTTACATAAAGAGGAAGATAAACGAATAAGCAATTACTTCAGAGTTTGGAGGGAAGTTTTTTATCTGGACCAAACACTGCTGCGAGTTTCATCATGTTGGAGAAAAGAGCTTTATCATTATAATTGAGAGCAGAGATCAAGGAGGAAAATATTTGTGTATCAGAAATGTTTATTTCACAGAAGCACTTGAGAGCAGATTGGTGATGCAAATCCACTTATTTGTTGTACTAAGCAGCCAATATCTTACAAGTGATTTTTATTATGTCTTCCAAGACGTCAGAGGACCGGCTGCAGGCTCCGCCCCCCCTGAGCTCAGCCCCAACCTGTGCACGACGCACCGGCCTCTCACTGACATGCTGGCGCAGCTGTGAAGCTGTTTTTGCTGCTGGTGACGGAGCGCTCCGTGGGGAAATGTGCCGACATTTATCTGCCTATGGGGACGCTCATCTCCCCACCACTATCAGGACTGCAGGCTGGCAGCGTTGGTGGTCTTATAGTGAAAAGGAAGGCGAAAAGAGGCTGTTGGGAGTGGGGTGCAGAGGGGAAGGAGTGTAGATCAGGGGGGATTTTCTACTTGTCAAGCTGCCTTCATGTCTCCGAGAGGCATGGAGGGAAGCACTGCAGCTGCTGCTGTACCATCCACCTGGGCACTTCAAAAAGAGGCCCAGATGTTCAGAGCTGGCACACACACAGCCGGCCCGACACCTCCACACACACACACACACGCACAGCCGGCCCGACACCGCCACACACACACACACACACACGCACTGATGGCTCGTGAAAAGATTACCCACTTGACTTGAAACTCCCATTGCACTTGACGCGTCCCACCCATCCCTGTCTGCTCCACGTTACAGTGGCAGCTGCAGCTGTTCACACATCACACCTAATCTGCTCGTTTCTTCTTCCACTGCTGTCAGAAACCCACCAATGACAAACCAAAGTGCTGCACTTACCTGGACGCCCAGGTCAGTGTGAGCTGATGACACTGACTGTTTAATGGGCATCCAAACACAACTGGTACACAGGTGGAGGCAGGCTCTCAAACACAGAGCATCTGAGTTTGAGGTCTGAGGGGTAAAAATGAAGAAGCTCTCATATTTCTTCTTCCAGGGTTCTGCTGCGTTCTAACCCATCAGTCCCCTGGTTCCTGCACATTTACACCTTCGTTACCGACTGAACACAAATGAATTACCAACACGTGCATTTATGTCTCCACTGCCTTCTCTAATCTTTAGGACCGTTGGTCAGTCGTGTTGGTGATCCTGTTTTCAGGACCCTCTCTGAGGGCGGTGCATCCACCTCAGGCTAAACTGCTGTACGAATTATTCAGTGACTGCGGTGAACTCTGACCCCAGCGTGGATTTCAGAAGAGCTGAAGCTCCTCGGCAGTGATGAGCTCTTTGAATGCTGTCAGCATTACTGCACAGGTGGAGTCGCTCTACAACTCAATGATCCTCTCACATTTCTCCTATGGAGCCACTATCTGGTCTCAAACTAGTCAAACAATACTCGAACCATTAGCAAGTCTCTACAATCGGGCTTTAAAGGTTTTACATCAAAAGCCAGTCAGATTTCATCATTGTCGCATTCTGGCTAAATTTGGTATCTTGGACTTTGCTAATTTTATAAA
>VOQJ01024579.1:22121-33149 GCA_015052665.1 Apistogramma diplotaenia | reverse complement strand
AAAAACCCTGCAAATTTTTTTTTAAGGGGGATTTTTTGGTGTTTTTTCCCCCCCCCCCCCCCCATTTTAATATCAGAATAATCTAACTGTTTAACTCCGTTTGATGCTTGAGTAAATGTCTGTTATTTTGCTAGCTAAGTCCTGGCATGGGTCACCGCTCTTGCAGTGAGCCTGGCTGAACTCATTACAGAGCAGACAAACCTGCAGGAGACCGAGGTTAAACTGAAACCGAGCTGCTGTCAAACCCTAAATCTGCGGCACGGCAGAATTTTGGATTTCCGACAGTTTGAGAAAAAGGCAACAAGATAACTGACAAGAAAATTGCAGATTGTAAGAAAGCCCTGTCTTGGGGGAAACACTAGCAACACCCCTTAAAATAAAGTGAAAAAGGTTGCTCCAGGCATCAAAATATATATACATTCAGTCCTAAATATGCTGCAGGTTTCTTGCTTTCTTCTTTTATACTATCCCTTACTGTATACCCCATGGGCGAGGCTTATTTGTACAGGGGAAGTGTCTTTAGATTAGATGTACAACCATAATCAATGAGCAGATTGATATTTTGGGAACAATAGCTACCCCTTTAGTATTTCTCAGCTCAATATGAAACTGCAACTAGCAGTTGGCTTAGCTTAGCAGAAAGGCTGAAATGGGAAAATGGATAGTTTGGCTCTGTTTAAAGTGGTGGTGGGTTATTTGCTGAAAGATTTCTTGGCTGAGAACAGTGACTTCCTGGAGTCTCAGCTCATTGCTGCACAATCTCACAGCAAAAAGAGAAAAAGAAAAGACTAATACTGACAAAATGTTCCACGACTGTCACTCTGTCATTTATGCACTTCTGTTTTGTAAGATTTGATAACAGATTTCGTAATAGTGAGGTATTTTTTTACCCTTGGACAAACATGACTGCAGACTCACATTTACACTGCAGACTGAGTGCTCCTGAGGCTTTGTTCGGTTATCACACAGTACAGTACTATATAATACACCAAATAAGCTATTACAGAGAATAAAGAGCACAAAAATCCTCGGACTTGGGCATCAACAGCAACCATTAAAGTTAACAGAAATTAAAAGGCTAATAAGAATTTAATCACAGCAGTCAAGGGTTAATTGTTATAATACTACATAAAAGAGTAAAATCATCTTAGATAATCTGTCAAAGCAGTGCCTCAGGTAGTGTTAAGAATGAACTGATGTTGTGCCAAGTGGAGTTCTGCTTGGCTGCATCTGCATCACACTACCCCTGCAGCCACTGGAGCTCTGCTGAACTTTAAAAAATGCCAACTGTAGTAGTGCAGAAGGGCTGCGAGATTTAAACCTCCTCTTTGTGTAGAAGGTGCTCCTTACCCCCTACACTATCATTTTAAAGTTGACAAAATGAATAGAAGTTAATACAAGAAGTGTATTAAATAGAGTTCTTGAGAAAACTTGCGGCTGATGCGATGACTCATTTAGTGCCGGATAAGCAAACCCTGGAGATGGCTTGTTTTTGCAGCTAAAGGTACTTCTTACAGCTTTGCAAACTTTGTGGGATGACTGACTGAAGGCGCTCTCATCAATATCTGTCTATTGAGAAGTTAGGGGGAGAACAAGGTGAAACAGAAGAAATGTTAATATTTTACGACACTGGCAGGAAGCCAGTTCCTCCAAAGCAAAACTGATGGCTCAAATGTAGTTTTCAAAGGCAGAAAAAAAACCAGACAACAGAAAAAGACAGATTTTCTTGGGGATAGTCATTTAAAAGTAACTCGAGCTCAAAAATATTTCCCTCAATCCCTGGATTGATTTACATTCATAAAAACAATCCAACTGTGAACTACTGAGAGATAAAGTTCAATGCAGCTGCTGTAACCGTGGGGGATAAAAATATTTATGTAATGCACTTCCAACTCATCCTTTACAGATGCTCAGTCATCAGGAACCCTTATTGCCACATCTCAATATACTTTGTTTAGCATTTTTTATGGCTAAATGAGGAAGTTTAAAATGCACAGTCCACTGAAGACAGGTGTGACCCAAAGGTTTTCCACCCACAAGGCGCCAAAACTCTTTTGTTAAGACCTACAGCACAAAAAGTCTGCCAGACCACATCTTTACAGTACATTCATACATGCTGTAGAATTATCGAATATTTCAATTCACAACACATCAATAGAACCTTCAGAATCCTGACTGTAAGCATATGTATGAAGGTAATCCATAGTGACTACATAAGGTAGCTAACAAGTGCACTAACCAACAAAGACATTCAAAACCGTTTTCTGTATCTACATATTATGCTAGCTACAGAAAGGCCATAGCTGCACACGCTAATGCACACGATTAAACGCACAGAGCACGTTTTGTTGTTAGAGTTGCTACATGATTTTTGCAAGGCTGTTACAGGAAGGATACAGCGCTCTGTGACACAGTGAATGCATCACATGTAAGTGTGAATCCTCTGGTTTCATATGCAAAAAGAATTATTGCTCTAGCTTATGTGGTTGCAATTCTATGGGCATTTAAATTTAGCTAACAGCTGGGATCGCCGGCGATCCCGTAGGTCTGATAGAGCTACGGAAAAATGATGGCTGGGTTATAGAAACGGGGAACCAAAAGGCTGGTGGCACCTCTTTCAGCTGATCTGAGATTAGCTTACAGGTATGTGAGTCACAAATGGGATTGTTAGCCTGTTCAGGAACGATCTTAGATGAACTTCAAGTATAAATCCAGAACTTAAATGAGGTCAATTACAGGAAGAAGTCCTCATTTTAAAATCAATCACTGACCCACACTGCTGTCACTGCACTGTGTATCTATATTCATAATTACCTGGTGGGATCTCAAAGCACTCGAGCGTGTGCCAAAGAAACGAACTGAATTTCATATAATGCTGACACTATGTGTATATAAAAATATCCCAAATATCCAGTCAAGGACACATTTTAATTTACATTTGGCAGCAAAAAGAATCAAAGGACTGGAGGCTTTACCGACCCCGTTTCACCAGCTAATGCAGCGCCAGGTAAACAAGATAAGAAACAAATGAAAACCTCCAGGGAAATATGAACATGTTTGTCTTTATGAATCACTGTTAAAGGCATAAAACAAAAAGAAAGTGCTGGAGTCAAAAGCTCTTACATTGTTCTCGCATTACTTTCCAGACGGACGTCTCTTTAAGGCATTTCATCTCATTTAATTCCTCCAACATTCAACAGATGACAGCATAACCAGCAACGTGACGGGGTCTCCCCAGTGTCTAATGTCCTGATGAGTTCATGCTGCACAGAATCATTAGGGTTCAAATGTTAATGTCCACATTAAGATGCTTTCATAAAAACCAAGCACTGGGCACAAATTATTAGTCGCAAGAACACTAATTCCCCAGCAGACTTCAGGAAAACACGCATTTAAATTAGTTTCAGTAGTTTGCTTTTGCTGGCGCTCTTGATTTAGTGTCACTGGACACTAAGGTAAGGTGAGAGAAAAATAAAGAAAGAGCTCTGCATTGTGGGGATCCATCAGATGAGGCCACATGACTTTACAGGGAAGTAGATAGCAAGGATATTTGCAAGGTAAGAGGGACAAAGTTCATAGTGATAAAAATATCTCAAAACTTGGATCATGTCTCCAAATGTGACTTACAAAGCCCCGCGGTTCACCACAGGCTGCTAATATTATCGCCGTAAAGGCTTTTATTCCCGTACTTAATCATAACTGAGGCGATGCAGAAACAGGTTCAAATATGTGTACTGCACTGGACAGACGAGTCCAAAGAAATCATTAATATTATCATGACATTCATGTCCATTATGTGTGTATAAAATCATCTGACCACAACTGTATGGATGATGGAAACAAAACATGAAAAACAATTTCCTTTGCTACATGAAGGCTTCCTTTCTAAATCACTTTTGTTTTTTACCAGCAGCAAATAAATTTAGTCTGGCTTAAAAATCTGACAGAAAAGATAAGTTTCTTCTTCCCCCGGGGACACCACACACTCCTGTACCTGAGTGTTGCTGCGCACACAGACATCACTCACTTTGTTAAATCCTCCTTCACATTAGAGTAGCTGCTTTTCACAAGAGAGCATGTCCTGTATGTAAATTAGTTTTTTACCAAAACATCATGTCAATCAACAGTCATGTATGATGCTGTAAATGAATAAATTCTAGCGAATAATGCAATATCTCTTTCTAATCATACCTCTGAAAGAAACACCCCTCAAAAATGGAATCATTAACAAACTGAAAATTGTTAAAATTGCAGTTTATTCAGTATTCTTAATATCTGTCAGTGCCGAACGAGGCTGAGATGTAGAAAAGCCCCAAAAATCAGGACAGCAGTTTAATTTATTCCATTAAATTTATTGTGCTTTTGCATTTGGAAGAACTCTTTTCTCCCTCGGGTCACACAAAACATGAATAACACACCAAGCTCTCTTCAAATACTGAGACGAGGCAGCCTCAGTCAAACAAACAGCAGTGACGAGTGTGCGCGCTCACACAACTGCCTTTGTGAGAACCATTTGGCTTTTAGACCATAAAGTTAGGACAGTTTAGATGCTCAGCTGCTCCTTCATTCATAGCTGCTTCAGGGTCCAGGCTTGGTTTTAGGGTTAGAATCAGGCTGCCCATCAAGTTTAAGTATTTACATGTGATTGATACAATTAAGGTGACATCTTACAGTACAGAATGCATTATGCCAACAGGTGTCTTTGCAAAGAGAACGTTTTTATAGCCACAGTCGTCAGAGCCAGTGCACATGCTACTGTAATGTAATACAGGTAACATAACTTTTTGAGTTTAGAAATAGAAACAGCAGAGTAGAATAAAATCTAGCAGTCAATTGATGCGGTAGCTCATTAGTGGCAAAGCTGCTTATGTGAGCTGACACAAAACGTCTGGGTCAATGTAACATTGGAAAGAAGCAGAGGACGATCAATAAACCTGCACCTAATGGACACAAGAAATACAGAAATTCACACACTGCATTCATATGCAGCAAAGAAAATATGCAGGTAAAGCGATGCTGCTGTTCCACATTCGCAACTCACACTTTGCTTTGATTCTTCAACATTTGACAGCTTTGCAGACACATTTCACCAGCCTGGTGTGTGGTACAGTACGCAGATGATCGTGCAGATGCAGGAGTCAGTGAATTGATTATGACTATTAGTGCTAATAAATGAACATTCCACACTTTGTTGATTGTTGAGATTTTTTTTTTAATCACTAAAGAAATTGGTTACGCCTGCTCTTTTAACTGCTTGGTTAAAAGCGGAGCCTGTTGTGTATTTAGGAGTCAAATGAGAAACAGGTCACGAGAAAGAAAGAAAGGTTTCATATCAACAGATTTAAGCTACATTCGATTTAACTGGTAAATGTGTATATCTCTGAGAAGGATCCATAGAGATCAATTGCTTTAGGGATCGCCACAGTGGATCATCTGTCTTCATCTCACCCTGTCCTTTGCATCCTCTTCTGTCACAGCAAGCCTCTGCATGTCAACTGAAAATTAATAAACAAAACAAAACAAAACAGAAAACCAGTTCTTTTGTCTGTTACCTGCAGTTTGAATGGTTATCACCTTAAACTTAATTTGATCCAAATGCCCAATATCCCAATCTTACCTTTCATCTTGCTCCATGTTTTCACTAATTATAATGCTTATAAATGCATAAAAATGTGCAACAAATAAATGATTTCCAGTCAGTTAACCAGACAAAACGCACACGAGCAAGCATGAGGAGATGGTGAAATGATGAACAGTCTTTTAAATGATAACATGTACATTTATATCCCCATCAGTTTCACTTCATTCAGCTTTATGAAAGGTCACTGAAGCGGCTGCTCGGCGGAATAAAATGATCAACACCTTTCACCCTTTTCCTTGTCCAAAGATAAATACAACCTTGCAACCACATAGATTATAAATAAATAATAAAAGAAAACAAACAAACAAAAAGGTTTTGTTGCTGTGGTCTCCAGGGAACAGGGTTTCTCAATTCACTTCTACCACAGGCTGAATCCTGTACATATCTGTGACTCAGTGTTTAGGCTTAGACCCATAAGAAGGATTTTCAAAATACTGAATGCCCAAAAGTATCAACAGAAATCACTGTTCACACCAGTAGAAGCTTCACTACGCTTAAACAACAGCTGCATCCCGATGCATGCAATTAAAATTAAATTCACCGAGCACCTTTAGGAGCACCTGCACTGAGGCAGCAGTTCAGTGCCTAAAACCATGTGGCTGCAAGTCAGGAACTCCCATTATTATTAACAGGAAAAAAAAAGGAATAAAGCAAACAAATGAAACCATGAATTCTGAAACTATCAACACAACAATGTGTAGAGTTTACTCTGCAAGGAAGAAAAAGTGCAGAACGGCTCCAGATCAAAGTGCTGTGGTGATGAGAGGGGTCAGAGAAGAACGACCGCGGATACCCACCCATAACTGTAGTGAGTGGAACAATGTCACGGTGCACTAATGTGGTATGAATCCTGTCATCAGAGAAGAAAAAATTGAAACTACAGACTCACGAAGAGTCGCAAAACTCTTGAATTCTGCTCAGGCGCACGAATAAATCCAGTGGAGCTGACTTTTGTCTGCAGTCTGCACGAGGTGATGAGGGGTTGGCACAATACGAATGCTGTTGCTGACCATGTGCATCCTTTTAGACACAATATACCAAATTCTAATGACTGTGATTTTAATAATGAGCATAAACAAAACCAAAAATTAGACCAAACGTTGTATCAAGCAGGTGTCACTGAAACGCCAGAGTTCTGAGGCCTTCGCTGGCCCTCTCTGCTCCACAGATGTGAATGAAATAAACCACTTTAGGGATGTGATGAATAAGAAAGTCTCAGCATTAAGATGCTGCAGACAACTCTGCAGAAATAACTCAATAATCTCAACATGGACCTGCATTAAGTATTTCACTATATTTCTATCAAAGCACGAAAACATCACTAATGCTGCGACAATATTCACAAACATGAATAAAAATGTCAGAAAGGGTTTTAAAAGCACATTCAAACAATGTCTGACACAAAGACACTGAAGCCTTGTTGCCAGAATGAGTTTCACATGACTTACTGCTGAGGGCAGATTCGCTTCAAATTAAAATCTTAAATCTATTATTTATCAGAGCACAAGGCATGAAACAATGCCTGTGGTCTTCTTACTGTATATACATTTTTGTTCTATCATGTCAAGGATCCCACTAATGTAGCGTACCAGTGTACTCACCTGCACAGTTGCACACCTGTAATATAGACAACAGACATATTTAAGAATAAATTAAGTCTACATTGATTTCTTGACCCTGTGTTTCCAGTCCCATGTCCATTTTTAGAGGTCCAAGAAAAAGCAAAGCTGCATAAAACTTCATGACACGGTACCAAATTAATTTACTACTCTGCTTTGGTGGTGGTGGTGGGGAGGGGTGTCACAGGGTGAGAAGCAGAGTACAGGACAGGTCGCCCATCTGTTGCAGGAGCCTGTTTTTGCAATTATCTTGCAAATGGCACAGGCTGGATTCAAAGTTATTTCATCATTTTAATCTTTCTACATCTGCGCTCCATCTAAAGCCTTAAAAAAGTGACACTTTACTACTTTTTCATTTTTTACATGGTCCAAAAAGAATAAAAAAACACACAAATTATTTTAACAATTACTTTATCAAAGGTCAGTGTGCCTGAAAGTTCTCACGCAGTCCTGTAAACACACAAACAACACATTTGAACATTGTCATATGACATCATCACATTACTGAGAGTGTAAGTGTTCAAAGTGGAAGTGAAAGTTTAATATTGTCTTGTCATAAATGTGAAGGCTGTGAAAAAGATATTTTAACAAGTCAAAAAGACCTCAAATGATATGACAAACTCATGAAAGAATGGACACAAACACAATCTTCTGAATTATTATTTTAAAGTGTGTAATATTATGATTAATGAAACAAATCATATAATATGTGCAAATGAAAGTCTTCAGCGTATACAGCATGCCTCAGTGTAACTATTCCTGAATAGAACAGCCAAAATGCAGGAGTCAGCTTACAGCTAGTGAAGAAGGTAACACATCATACTGCAAGCTGCACCTATGATTAATTTAATGTACTTTTTCTTCATAGCTCTCTCCACATTGCTCCCTTTCACCCAAAGACCTTGCTTTCCCTGAGACACAGCTTTAGTACACCTGGCTGTGGATGCATTTGACCTACTGCATTTTTTCCTCTCCCTAGCGTTGGTGCTGCCCTCCTCCACAATACATCCCTTGTTCCAGGCCTAAGCCCCACCACACCTGCCCTGCTGTAAATAAACAC
Source organism: Apistogramma diplotaenia (assembly GCA_015052665.1). Lineage (NCBI taxonomy): Eukaryota > Metazoa > Chordata > Actinopteri > Cichliformes > Cichlidae > Apistogramma > Apistogramma diplotaenia. The sequence continues at coordinate 24,829 of VOQJ01024579.1, read as the reverse complement.
TGTTTTGCTGATAGTGCACATGTATGGTTTTTTTTGTGTTTTTTTTTGCAAGTAAACAAATTAATCTGGTAAACCTGTCCTTTCTTCCTCCCTCTGTCCTTTATTGCACTTACTGCATAATAATTTTCCCTTAATGAGCAATAAAATTTGGGTTGTTTCAGGTTAACAGCAGTTTAACAACAGAACATAAAGAGAAACCATACTGTGCCTAGTTTATAAAATGGATGGGGATCTTCTTTAATGTCCATCCATTGTAATCAGTTAGCAATCACCTTCCTATCGAGTGTACACTGGTAGGACTGTGTCACATCAGTGGCATGCACTTTAAAAGACTACACCAATCAATCTCACCTTCACCCACATTTTCCTCTTTTATATATTACAAAAGTTATAACAATCCAATTAAATGGAAGAATTACAGCCTAAAATGTGTTGAAAACTCACTCGTGCGACAAGAGGCACAAAGGCAGTCCCCTCGGGTGCTGTGTGCACTTGCTGCAAAGACAGTGCTGCAAATTGTCTGCTTGACTTGCCTCAGTTGATGTTGATACCAGCTCTCATACATACAAGTTGCCTTTTACACTTGAACATGCTGAGCTGTAGTTTATATGCTGGAAAATACTGAACAGAACAAGAGTTTCAAGCTACACTGGGCAGTAGTTCTGTGACATTTGTCATTCCTGCTCCCAGGTAATGTTGGAGCATTTTACAGCTCCAGTTTGTTAAGTTATGTAACTTGTAATGCCATTTAGAGTTTATGATTTTATCACCTGGTAATTTATTATTCCCGTTGTTTCAGCACACGACATAAATAAGGCAAAAGATTAATGATTTTTGTAGGATAATGAAACACAGTATTTTGCTTGAGCAAAATTTTTTTCAGCGGGTTGGTGTTACTGTACATGCGTCTTGCATTCTTGTGGGGTAAAATCAGAAAACATAAAACTTAAAAAATATAAAGCTCCAACATAGCCATGGGGATTTGCATTCACACCATTCAAATCATCTTGTTTCAAAAATTAGACTATAAAAATATCCAGTATAATCATGGTTAATCCTTTTAGACCAGGCATGTCAAACTCGCGGCCCTCTTCCGGCCACGCCCCCTACTTCCGGCCAAGAATTGGCTTTAAAAATATGGTACAAATAGGCCCTTTAAGCTATTTTTTGACACTCCGCTCAACCCTCTTAACTGGAGGAGAAAGTGGAATGTCAAAAAACTAACTTAAAGGGCCATATTTTTAACGCCAATTCTCGGCCGGAAGTAGGGGGCGTGGCCGGAAGCGGCCAGCGAGTTTGACATGCCTGCTTTAAACCCAGTCCCATGACTAGATTGTGATGGCTTTTTTTTTGTTTTTCATTTTTGTTTGCAGGTTCAGGAGGCTGATTATTAACACTGTGGCTAAAATTTACCTTTGGTTTGCTCTATTGTAAAGTTGCAAATGTCATTTTTACAACAAGTTCAGAAAATTCACTGTCACTGAATAAGTAGCTGTTGTTGAACCGAGCAGTTCTTTGTATTGCCTCGAGGTAGGTGCTCATATCCATTTGGGATCTACAAAACTTTCCAAGCATTATTTCTGTTGGCATTTACGAGGCTAATTGGGACTTTGAAGTGATGTAATAAGCAGCCAGCTGCAGGTAGTACATCATAATCTCTCATTTGTAAACTTTTATTTGCTTGTAATCCTGTTTCTGCCTCTCGTCGTCTTTCCTTTGCTGTGTGGCGATGTGGTCAATGCCAAAGAACAAGCTGAAGTGAACTAGTAGCAATTTTTGCACAGATGAGTCACAATTACATTGTATTTTTGGAATTCCTCCATTGCAAATAGGCTAATTTCTGAATATTTTATGTTTTGTTGTATTTTCTAACTAATATTGAGAGGTGTTGTTTTCGTGGCTGTCATATTTACAGTGTTTAGATTTTTGGTCTGATTTGTTCAACCAATCAAGACATAAACACATCTGGACCAATCACACCTATGCCAGTGAGGATTCCCCTTATGCTGTGAAACTCTGTGTAAAGAGCTAGAAAGAACCTTATGATTCTTGCTCTCACTTTGTATTTACATGAATTTTTTAAAGAAAATTCCTTTTCTTGGCACCACTTCAGATTCGGGTCTTGATGCAAACATATGTTCAGCCCCTGATTGTTTGTTATTGGTGAGCCATCTGGTCCCTTCTTGTCAAGGTCATGCACTACATCAACCGTATCGTGCAACTTCAGCTGTAATCCTTGTGCCAGTTCCTTGGGATGCTAATGATGTTTTGTGTTCATCGTGTGGAAGCACGGTCACGGTTTCTGAGGGAACGTGACGGAGTGGAGAGTGTCAGAAAAATTGATATCTCATTTAGTATCATAAGTATTGTGACCTTTACAGTCATAGAAAGTCTCAGGGAAGTATTAACTGGTTGGGAAAGTCATTTTGACCTTAACCACTGAGGTGATGGATCAGAGAGAAAGAAAAAACAAACAAAAAAAAAGAAAACCAAACACATCAGTATCAAGGGGTTGATCTAATAATTGGTCTATTTTTCAGAGTAGTGCGCAGTTGACACACCTAACAATTTCCCTAGAATCATAAGTGAGAGTATCAGTCCTTATAGTAGCTTTTATCAGACACTTAGATGCAGTCACTTTATTCTTACCTGCATGTCATGCACATTTTCAACTGCTGGGATAAAAAGTTCATCTACAAAAATATCGA
>VOQJ01024579.1:11984-22101 GCA_015052665.1 Apistogramma diplotaenia | reverse complement strand
AAAAAAAAAAAAAAAAAAAAAAAGAAAGAGAGAAAACAAAGAAAAAAACATTTAAATGAATAATGATCAACCACAGAAAACATTGTCACACATCATATTTTTGTTAAATAAAGCTTTACTCAATTGTTGAAAAAAATGTCTGCCAAGGTGTAAAGTGGGTGAAACAGAGTGTTGTTTCGTCTCTTAATGACACTTGTGAGTGCTTACATTTAAAACTCATGAGCAGATATGAAGATATTTTCACATCAAATGATACAGATCATATAGAGAATATGTTGTCACAGGTCGGCTCCAGGACCCAGGGGAGACAAAGGTGAAGGATAATTAAAATAGCTTTATCATAAAAATATAATCCAAACCCAAGCCCCAAAGGGGGACACAGGACAAACAAACAGGATACCTGCAGGAGCAGAGAGAGGAAGAATGGTTAGTAGAAGCCTGTTTAAATTACTGAGCCCAGGTGATGCCAGTTATTCAATGCCCACCTCTGCTTGCAGGAAGAACAACCCTGCAAGTGAGAGGCGGGGCTGTGACAATGTTCACATGTTCCTTTTGTAGCTATCACTTTATATATTGCTCACCCGGTGGAGGTATAAAAAGAGTCCTATAGACATTTATATGATTATTTTTTGTTTAATAATTTTGTGGCACCAGTCACATGACTGTCAAGCTTAATGTACCCAAATGTGAGGTAAAGATAAGAAACTTTCTGTGTAACAGCACGTCTAGATTTGACAGTTTTAAAACTGCATACATTTTTACGGTACAGAAAGATGAACTTCAGACTAAATCTCTGATTTAGGTTCTTTGTACATTTAAAGAAGTCAAGTGTTTGTGATTGCAAAACCTCTACTGTGATTCTGTATATGTAGGCATGTGAAATGTGCAGCTGTAACCTTTTAATACTGTATTTACATAGAAATCTTTTTAGCTGTATTATCAGTCATCCATCACCTGCGTGCATGACAACAGTAACAGTTCTATTTGAATCAGTTCAGCTGTCTACACAGGCAGCGTTAGCAGTAACATGTTGTTCATGATGTTAAGAAGAAAACATGACCTAGAGCATTTTTATTTCTTACTACAAGTTTATTTTCCTGCATTTTGTAGGCACTAGAGTGACTGAGTGTTACAATCTAAACGCTTCCAAAATATGGGTGACAAGTCAGCACTGTGCATAACATAAATACCTTCTGTTTAGATACAGATGATGAATGACATACTGTAAACAAAAAAATCCCTCTCACCTCCTGGCAGGGGTGGGGGTAAGTATGTGATCCTCAAGCTTGGGTACTTAATCAGAGGCCTGAGAGTTTGAGGGTTTTTTCTGTAGTATCTCACCTGTTTCTAGGACTGTGCACTTCTGGACAGTCCTCAGATGTTGTGCCTGTAATCTGCTGGAGCATTAAACCCCATCTTGTCAAGATCCCAGGCCTCTGGTAGAGAACCTGAGCATAAATCTGTATAAAAATCCCAGCTCGCCCCCACGGGCAGTATTCGTCCTCCAAGCTTGGGTCCTCTACCACAGGCCTGGGAGCTTGAGGGTCCTTTGCAGTATCTTTGCTCTTCCCAGTATTGCGCTCTTTTGGACAGAGATCTCAGATGTTGTTCCAGGAACCTGCTGGTGCTATTCAATGCCCCGATTGTTCTGATTACCACAAGGACCACTGTTACCTTCACCTTCTAAATCCTCTTGAACTCTTTTTTCAGCCCCCGAGTACTCACTAAGCACATGAGCCTTTGTGGCCATCTTCCTGGTGTACTCATGGATCTTTACTGTTTTATCCAGGATACTGGTTGTGACACGTACTAATCCTTGGCCTCCCACCTTCTGCTTAGTGTAAAATCTCTGGGTGCTGGATCTGGGGTGAAACCCTCCATGTATGGTAAGGAGCTTTCTTGTCTTGATGTGGCTTCAATCCCCTCCTTGTCCAGCTGATTATCTCAGCAGGGTATCTCATGACTGGCAGGGTGTAGGTGCTGATTTCCTGGATCCCGTTCTTTCCATCCAGTTGACTTGCCTTACGTTCTGCAGATACTTGGTAGTTACAGCTTTCCGTGTGGCTTTGTCATGGTTCCCATTTATTTGTGGAATTCCAAAGTACCTCTAGCTATCCTCAGTTTCTGCAATGCTGTCTCCCAGTAGGGCAATCCCCTCAGTTCTAACTACACTTCCCCAGTCCGAATGACATTGCAATGTCATCGCTGTGAATCCTAGTGGTGGGGAAGAGTAAATCAGTGTCTCACTCCTGGCATACAGTTTGATCCATGTAGAGGAGGTGGTTGCTGTTTGCTCTATTCCATAGTTGGTAGCCTGATACAGATCAGGGGGCTGTCCAGGCCCAAGGGCAACAGCAAAGTCCAAACAAGTTGGGAGGGCATCCAGGTCAAGGGACCAGACTTAAGGACTGGGCAACACCATGGGAATGGGGAAGGTCGAAAGGGTGTCCGGACCAAGGGACCAGACCTAAGGACTGGCGAACACCATGGCAGTGGGGAAGATCAAGGGACTGACTGCAGCCCCAGTGGTGATGAGACAAGACAGGGGGGTGACCGCAATCCCAGCAGTGGCAGCGAGACAAGATAGGAAAAGACAAGAAACAGGAATGAACCTAAAGAGCAGGGAGCACATGGCCCAGGACCATAATACCTTGTCAGTGGAAATGTAGTATGAGAGTACACCTTGGATGGTTCAATGTAGAACTTCTGGTTTATTCTCTTTCTGTCTCTCTGGTGGTATACCTCTTCAGGCAGTTAGCCAAGGCTGTGAGTCTTTGCTTGGCAGTTTCTAAGGCCTCAGGTATTGACAGATTGCTCTTAAGCAACCTTTTCATTACATCTTTCAGCAGGTCTGATAGCTGGCTAATTTCCCTCTGTGTTGCCTTGATCTTTGCCTGTAGCAGTCTTTTCCATGGAGAGTACTGCTCCATGTGGCTGTTCATCTTATAGTCAAGTATCTCAAGAATCATTGTTGCATACCATATACATCAACTGATTGGTTTCAGTGATGTCTACTAGGCATTTACATTGCCTAGTAGACTTTTAGAGGGTACTTCATGTAGTCTTGATAATCAGCCTGTGGGGACTGAGTCATGAGCTTATAGTTCAGGTCAACTGCTCTGATATTCAATGTGCCAGCTGTTATTGGGGCTTGGTACCCAATCTCAGAGTGTGGGGATGATGATATCGCCCCTCTGACCCGACGTCCTGGCTCCCCCTTGTCGTAGTATTTGTGTTATACCTCATCAATCTTTTTGTGGATGTTGAAACACTGAGCTACTTGTTTTTTTGTCAGTTTGGAGGTTGGATGTCCAAATATTCCATAGGTCCCATCCACTTCATGTAACCCCTTTCCCTGGGATTATATACGTAGCAGCATTCCACTCTCATCTTGTGTCTATTTATGCTGTATCCTTGTTCCAGTAGCCGCCTTATTGTCAGTACAGTATGTCCTGGTTCCTCAACACCTGACGTGGACCTTGTTAATCTGGGTGACATCTGAGCCAGTATGGCTTCAATCACGTATCTCTCACTCATATTTTGAGGTAGGCTTGGGTAGCATTGGGGGGTCTTGGATGGGGATACTTGCATGGTCTTACTGAATGCCTGTCCTGCCTGGGATTTGAACCCCTAACTTATTGTTTCAAAAATGCTAATATTACCACTACATTTGCTAAATGAGGATACTCATTATTATACTGATCTTTTGGTGTTTTTATATATTTTTGATCTTTTTTACACTCCTTTTGATGAATCTAAATAAATATGTTTTTTTCACTAATAATGAGCAAAAGCATTATCATGATTATCATGAAAGATAATATTGATTTGAATGGACTACTGAAATGATATTGATTTAAATGGTTTTTGATTATATTGTTTGATTTATTTTAACTCACTTTGATAATACTGACTGAAAACTATTGATTTCAATGTTGTAATTTGTGACTGTGACATTTATATTGTTTTTTGATTTCTTTTCTTTAAAAGTATTGTTTGATATATGTATATTTACTCCAGATAATTTTTACGACAACATTTGATTGCATATGTCAAAAGAAGTGACATGCATCATGTTTCATTGTGTCTTACCCTGGGGTTGTTTGCTTGAAAGATTAGTGTGCAGCCTGAACAGCTGTATGGTCATAAATCAAAGGATTTGACACTTTTCAAAGACTACCCAGGTTAGGGAAAGTTAGGGAGCTTCCCCAGGTATTCCCCTTTTTACAGCTGGGGGCAGTGAAACTGTCAAAGACATGATGAACAGGCATCAGGTGCAGGCATGCAAGGTGCAGGCTGCCAGGAGGGCTGAAGATAGAGTCAATAGGTCAAGCAAAACTGACCAAAATTAGGAAATAATGGGTGTTTAAAGTTTAAATAAACAATTAGCAGAACCAATATCAGGAGATATAATGCAAGATGGAGTTATTAGATCATCCCTTGAGTGATAAATAGATGTTCTCAGAAGCCCCAAGAATCTTCATCTCTGCCTGCTTCTATCATCTGTTGACCTGCTTACAGCTAAACCCCTGGAGGGAGCTTTGCTTTTTCTCTTTATCTTTCTGTGCTTTGTTGAACTCTTTGTTCAGTAAAACAACTGGCAACATTTCTGCTCTGTTTTGTGAACTTTTTCCTCAATTGTTTGATTCTAATTAGGAACTAAAAACCTGAGAAGATAGCTAAATTTACAACCCTACACAAAATGCTAGCAGGCAGCACATACGTGGGACGCCATAACCAAGTGGCTGGCATAGTATACAAAAGCATCTCTACCATGTGGGACCTGGAAGTCAAAAGGTCAAAATGGTCAAATGGTCATCTCTTATGGTCAAGAATGACAGAGCTAAGATCCTTTGGGACTTCCAGATACAGACAGACAAACTTCCTATGGCTAACCAACCACACATAATAGTGATGGACAAGCAGTGAGTGATTCCAGGAACAACATCCAAGATTTCTGTCCAGAAGAACAGCTACGATACTGCGCAGAACCCTCAAGCTCCCAGGCCTCTGGTAGAGCAATCTGTAGAATCTGCTGGAGCCACTCCTGCCAGTTTTGGGGGTCACAGCTTTTATTGAGGTGGTTGCATTTGCTGATGATAAGCAATCATCAAGTGCATTTGATTAGCAGCACCTGGCTGCTACTTGCCTTCTTAATTCCCATAGAAACAGCAAGGGTGTACTTAGGTTTTTACATACTGCCTGTAATTTTGGTTTTATTTTTATTAAATAAATAATGATACTGTTGTGGTTCCAGGTTGGCTTGCCCAGTGTTTTTATTATTTTATAATTTTTTATGAGCCCAAGCCCGAGTCCAAAGGTCCGGTGCTGTCACGTCGCTTCCATCGATGTCGATGTGAGCTTCCTTAGCTGCTGGCCCCTGGCCAAGCTGCCAGAGGTGTCTCATCACCTTTGCCAATGTCAGCCCCAGAGAGTCTCCTTTTCCTGATGGCCTCCAGCTAAGCCACCAGAGGTGTCCTGATGTCGGCCCCTATGGCAGGACTCCCGGTTGACCCTCGGAGGTGCTTTGCTTTTGTCTTCCGTGTGCTACGCCATGGCTGGTCAGATACAGTACCAGAACAGTCTTATTGCAGGAGACTTGTTTTCTGTTGAGTTCTAGAACAAAACAGAGCTCTCCTTGCACCCAGTACATGACAGATGCCATGTAATATGTTATGTTGGTCACCTGTTTTGTTCTATATATATATATATAAGTTAATGTAAGTAATGTAATATGTTGCCACAGGGCAAACCTTTGTCATTGTGACACAAAAAAAATTGTCCTAATCCAGTCACAAGGAGCAGCAACATCTCAGGTTTTTGGCCAAAATAAAAGCATTATCACAGTCTACTGTCTAAAATACAAGTCAAATTATTTAAAATGTGTTATGATCACTCAGCAAAGTGTTAAAATACATTTCCCAGTGCCACTGACATTTTACATCACGCTCATCTTATGCTTGCAATGAACCATGGAATCATCCAACGATGAGTGTTAAACGATGCATATGGTGTTATTAACTGACTGTAAACAGTTACTCTAAAAATTGAGCTACAAGTAAACAAGGGGACTTCTCGAAGCAGACGGGGTAGCTATGAGCTGTAACGTTTTCTGCGTGGCATATATGGATGTAATCTGCTTGACCACCCAGCTGCATTATGCAGAATGTCCATAAACACTGTTTGGGAGTAGCAAAGTAAACATGACTGATACCACCATGAGGCAATGCATTTTCCATCTCAACCAACACTGTTTCTCTGCTATTGTTAAAGGATGCCTGCTTTAGGGCCTGAGAATCATTTCTCAATCACTAAACTTAACTGATTTGGTACATTTCTATTGGACTGCAGTTTAAATAATGCTCAAGTAAATATGGTTCTTGTCAATATGCTACAATGTTGACAATATAAATTAGATTATAATTTGATTGTGAAATATTAATCCTAAATTGTAGCAGTAATTATGATCATGACAACATGATACTGTTTTTTTCATCATGCTCATCGTCAGTGCGTGCAGTGAAAACTGCAGAACATCTGCAAAAAAATTGTGCCCCTGTCCACATTATCACCCTCATCATTAGCTCTCCAGGAGGTTATGAAGCGAAGCGTTAAGCTGTCTAGCAAGACTTCATACATTATTCTGATAGAGCAATCTAAGTTTGCATTTATTGTTAATGTGGATGAAATATAATTTAGGTGGATATTTTGAAAAATCTGACAATATATTTACCATTAGCAAAGCAGTGCATTCCTAAGTAGCCCGGAGCAGAAAAAAAGCATTTGCAGACATCCTTTCTCAGCATACTCTTACCTGGCTGAAGCTGGGGCCAGTGGGGCAGGAAGCTCTGTACAGTCTGAAGTGTGATGGCTGTCGGCACACAGCAGTGCCTGAGGTACTCTGTGCAGCAGCTGGGAAGACGGTGCTTTGTAGCTGGTCAGTGCACACTGCAGGGGGTGGCAGGTTTGTTGCACGGTATGAAACAAGTGGTTCTGGATTCAGCAGTGATGACACACACTTCCCTCTGCGTACCTCATGGCAGACCTTAAATAACACACAAAAACTCCTGGCATATCTGACATCAGCATATTGCTCTAACCTGGCCCTAAGCAGGAGTCTTACTGTAGAAATGACACATGAGTTGGAGTGGATTCCATAGTGAACTGGGATTTGCAAGCACAATGTACTCAGTTAACCTCTTTGGCTTATTCTCAGTTTCATTTCTGTCAGTGAATACAGAATGTGCAGGGTGCTTTAGTTTCCTGATGGCCTAGTTTGCATTGTTCAACTATAAATTCTGTCTCCCCATGTGTGTGAACCTGGTCATGCTGTCTGATAAGAAATATCAGCAGCTGGTAATGTTTCATTAAATAATTAGACTGGTGAATTACTGACAGCAAATAAAAAGAAACTTAGAAGACACTAAAAGGTACTGCCTGTTGTGTAAAGCTCACCTGCAGCAAAACTATTACCAAAAATAAAACAAAAACAAAACCTTCAGTGACCCATATGATTCCAGTGAATGACACATTTCTTATAATTTACGCAAACATTGGAGTTTATTCTGAGTAAATTGTACAGGCACCATTCTGCTGCACCAAATATGCATTATTCCACCGCGGAAAAGGTTCTCAATAAATGCACCATTTCCTCTTGTTTGAGTCATTTACTAAAAATTTCAGTGCCCATGTCTTTTAAAAGAAAAAAAACATGATTAGACATAAAAAGATATGGTGGTGACCAGTTTTTAAATCATGACCATGTACCTATAAAATGTACAAAAATGCACTCTTTCTTATAACACAAATTGATTTTTAAGCAATAAAAATTACGTACCACAACCACCCACACGACAATCCATTTCTGTAAAGTGCTCAGATATGAAGACTTTCATGATGAGCAAGCTGAAAGAATCTTCTTCTCATACAACAAGGTATAAAGGCTCTGAGGGGAAAGAAAAACAATATGTGTCAGCCGGCATAAACATAAAACGAACAAGAGAGAGAGACTGAGCACAAGAAGAAGGAAAAAAAATAACATGTTGGGAAAATGCAACAGCTACCAAGTAAGACAAAAAAGTTCAATCTGCAGAGATAACAGGCTGAAAGAGTGTCAAACAGAAAAAAAAATACATATAAACAAAGCAACTTATTATCACATCTGCTTTGCTCAGCCAGTAATGCAGCTTTTACTTCCATGATACATTGGTTGGTGTGAAGGTGGCAGTTTAATAAAAAGATGAAATTTTAGCTGTGATTCACAATCTCTGAACTATTGGTAGGATCAAAGTCCTTTTAGAATTAATCTTTTTCATAGAGGCGTACAGTAGGTTACACACTTTTACAGAACTTATCTAGTTAGCAGGGTTCTAAATTAACTTTTTTGATCACCAGCCAATGTGGCTGGTAACTCTCTAAAGTCACCGGCCAATCAGAATTTCCACTAGCCAAATTTTATGCGGTAAAAATAAGAGAAACGAGTGCCACTGAATGCATTTGATAATTTTATTAACATTGTTAGCATGAAAAACACAACACATACCATAAAATATACACAGAAAGTGCAAACAGGTTTGGGAACAATCTATCTATGTATATATATTATTTGAACCACATCTTCAGAGCTCTTCTTCCTTAGAAACTGCATCAGAATCTGAGCTACTCTCATTTTCTGCTGCACGTTTGCGCACAAAGTTAGCCCTGTGTGAGCGCACCCCGTCAGCATGCCATGTATCAGTGGCTTTGGACGGGTCAAATTCAGATATGTCAGGTGAGCACAACTGCATTTTCAAGAGGTCAGAAAGAGTATCATCTTTAAGGCGTGAAGGCCAGTCATCATCACCTGCCTTGTTCCTCTTCTCCCCCCCAGCTGTCCCAGTCTGTCCAAGTCCCAACCTCCGCCATATTTAGGTTAAAAGATTTTACTAAGCTAACATTAACTCCCTCCTCTTACGCTGTGCTCTCTGGTTAGTTCTGGGCCTGTTTACTTCGCTTCTACCTTGAGTTGCTCTCTGTCTTGCTCTATGAAGTCTGTTCAGTGGTGTTAACGTTCATTTTCAAGGTTTCTCGCGCTATTTTCACCATAAACTGCGCGCAGCCAATGGGCGTATAATGTCATGATGTAGCGTTAAGGCATATAGTGATCATGGGAAATGTAGGAAGCACTGCCAGGGGATCAATGACCGAGAACGGAGCCTTATGTATCGTGCATGTAATGCCTCTTGCATCACTGGCAAAACTGGCTAGGAAGTTTTTATTAACACCCGCCAAAATGATTTTTTACCCGCATTTGGTGGGTTGGCGGATGTTAATTTAGAACCCTGCTAGTTAGTCCTTTATGAATGGGTTTGTTTTGTCTTCATACATCATGTCATACACATCCCAGTTTTCTGTTCTCATTTGGTAAATTATTGCCCCTTGGTACAGTAGTTGCATCATATTAGCCATGGTGTGTGAAGATGTGTTTTTGTAATTTCAATGAAATCTTTACATAAAAAATAATAGGTAAATGCCAGCCTTATGCTTACACAGTGGCTTTTACTGCTAATTACGGTATTTTACCTTTTCCTATGGTATTGAAAAGTAAATAGGAATGAAAAGCCTTCAGCTTTCAGGCCCCTGTTTTGTGGAACCAGCTCCCAGTTTGGATTTGAGAGGCAGACTGTCATGGAATGGCTAACTAGGAAACTAAGAAACAACATAACAAAACACAGCAAGAGGGGATAAGACAAGGGCGCGACAAGGAACAGAGCAGGACTCAGATAATGTAGTGTATGAGCACAATGTGATCAGGGAGATGAGACACATCTGGGAAGACAGCTGAAGAAAACAGGACACCGGTGAACAGAATCGAACTAACGAGACAAAAGAAACAAACCCAAAAACAAAGCACATGATACAAGGGACAGGCAAAGGAAAACAGGAAGTAAACAATAAAACAGAAATGCAGACTTGACAAAACCATGAGGCACTGAGGAAATACAATAACACAGGGTACACGAATGATTATAACAGCCAGACAGTCAGACAGACTGTACTGAGGAATGGAATATCTATACTTGAGGGAACATCACTGAATATGAGAAACACAGAGATGTGGAGTTAGAGACCATCGGGA
>VOQJ01024570.1:0-15881 GCA_015052665.1 Apistogramma diplotaenia | reverse complement strand
AAAAAAAAAACCCAGAGCATCATGCAAAGGGCCTGACCTAGTTTCTGTGCCGCCTCTGTGACGTAACGCTCATCTGCAAAGTTAGCAAGTTCTTCAGAAAGAATTGCCTTTCTCTCTCACTTGTCAGGGTAGATGAGTCATCTTACGAACAGGACATTTATGTATTTGCGCTGGACATTTATTCGCTCCATTTGTCATTAATCACATTTGTTTTGCAAGCCCGTGGATTGACGAGGGTGAGACAGTTCTGATTTTGACACTGGGATAAGCCTTTGATCTGCTGTGGTGGCTCAGCTGGGTTCAGTGTGGTGCACACACAAACAGTAAGGCATGCACTCAAAGACCCGATTCCTGCACACACACACACACACACACAAAAATACACACATTTTTTATGCTTAAATGAATGTTGGCTGCAAACAGAAAATGAGAAGTGAACGCTTAAAAATCTGCTGTGGAAGTCTCACCATGAAAATAAAATAATAAAGCATGTCATGGTGAAATGGATGTCCATGCTTGGACATATACTATCAGTCACTGGTTTCTGGGGCAACAATGAGTCATCAGTGGGGGTTGGAGTTTGCTGGTGTGACGGCGGAATATTTGCATGATTGTGTTCCCAGTGGGGAGGCACACTGAAGGAGAATTTCCACAAACCGTGAAATACTGAGATGTACGCAAGATTAGATTTTGATGTCCACATTGGGCTGATTTATGGATTACACAGATCAGCCTAAACATTAAAACCCCTGGGAGAGAAAAACATTGATCATCTTCTTACAATGCAGTGTCCTGCTGGGAAACCATGGGTCCCGGCTTTGATGTGGATGTGTTGACCTGCTGAGGAGTCTTCCACTATGGTCAAGCATCTGTGGAAAATCACAGGACCTAAAGTCCTGGTGCCAGACTCAGTGTTATGGCTAATCCTTTCATATCAATACAATATGAGCATATGACAATGGGAAGACAAAAACCATTATCGTGTTTATGGATGCAGTTCTACAGTACGTACCCAATACCAAGGCGCACACAAAAGCATTCAAAACTCATAACATCCAAATGGATGTGATTGAATGTGATAGATCATTAAGTTTTACGGATCTCGTGCACAAATAGAATGTGCTGCCATTACCCCATCGTATATTCATATATACATTTATATTGTTTTGAAGCATCGGACTGTTTCCAATGTTCTTGCTACTTTAGTTTCTCTCCAAATGATGACTTCACCAGCTTTGGTGAGGGTTGAAATCAAAAAAATCCCCTTTGGCAGAAACTGACTTCAAAGAGTGTTTTGTACTCTGCTTGAAGAAAGGAGTCCAACAGCACCTCATGTTTGAAAATCATGCAAATGGTTCAGAAGTAATGCACACAAATGCACCTTTGACTTTCACTCGTCGGTGGTGCTACAGTTCTCTACAGTTACAGCCACTTAAAATGGCCGGCCGATCCTTGACTGGACCTTGGCGGGTGCGTGACTGACTGGTGGAAGATCCTTGGCCGAAAATGAGATCCCCCGCTTGTGATGTGAGCAATGCGACCACAAGTGGTAAAGCCCCTAAGCAGCATTTACTGTAGGAAAACTGATGTCTGATGTAATGTCTTGTGTATCCACCAGGAGGAGCAGTGATAATGGAAGAGCATTCATTCTAATTCTTATAATTAAGCAAAGTAGAGGCTGTGCACACTGAACAAGACTAAACAAAACGTAAATTTGAAACATATACATGAATTGATTATTACTGATTTCTGTCAGTGGAAGGTGCATTTAAATGTGATACGACAGAGAGTAACAAGAAATATGTATGCAGACACATTATGTGGGCAAACGTGTTTGGCCACACCATTTTAAATTCAGGTTTTCAGTCCCATAGCTGCAAGTGTATAAAGTCAAACACCTAGACATGCAATCTCCCTTTACAGTTTACTTTGAAATTTTTCTTCCCTCCTAGATATTCCATAATCAGCTGTAAGTGATATTATTGCAAAGTGGACGTGTTTAGGACAAGAGCCTCTATTAAAACTTTAAATGAGGCTATCAGTGTGTAGAGCACTACAAACAGTATCTCCATTGAAGACATACAGGCTGCAGCCTTTGTGTGTGGAGTTTGCATGCTTTCCCCGTGCCTGTGTGGATTTCCTACAACAGTGCAAAGGTTAATTGGTGTTTCTAAATGGTGGTAGTGTGTGGTTTTCTGTGCTAGCTCTGCAATGGACAGGTTACTTGCCTTGAACATATAAGGATTGCAGCAGTCTTGCCTCATTTTGATTTCTTTTCATTATTTTATGTGAACAAATAATCGGTCCCTTTGAAACTCTTTCAGTGTTTAGTATTAGGCAGAGCCAACTTTGGGTCTATTAAATGGAGACACTGGGATTCCCATGAAAGACTACAACGTAATGAAAGTGAGCACGCTCTGGGTATAATAAGAAAATCTCCAAAGTAGGAGACAACAGGCCCAATTTGTGCATGGCGGAAAGAGCAAAGGCGGGGCCAAGACTGTCCTCCACGAACACGCTCTTCTCATCTGTCTGCATCACTACATAATGTTCCTCTCCTGGCACCAAAGGACCACCATAACCATGTAGGTAAATAAAAGGCACAAATAAATGATGTTCTTTTACATCAGAAGATTTAAATCGCTTTATTCTATAACCCCATTTGCTAACTTACTGTACCAATCGAGAACCCCGCCTGACACCTCAGCAGTGGCCTGTCATGGGAAGATGGGATGTGACAGTTCAGCTGTGTGTCGTCTGAAAAGGGGTCAGAGCTGGTTTCAGGTGATTTCAGGAACCAGTGAGTCACTGCTGCGATCTGGATGCCAGGCATGTGCCTGGGAGTAAGTGGGGCTAGCAAAACCAAACCAACAAAAGCAGCTCTGCAATATTTGTGGAATTGGCAGGCTAAAAATAACCTTCTGCTGCTTTCTGTTTCTCACACATGTCCACACCTTCCTCGACTGGTCCTGTTTTTTAGGACTTGCAGAATCCATTTCTACAGGTCTCCTGTGACCTGTCTAATTACATAGTCAGCTTTATATCTACTTGCCCTTCCATTTACTGACATCAATTGCCAGCAATCTCATTATTCAGCCATCAAAATGACAGAAAAACAACTCTATTTTATTATCACATCATATCTCCTTGTTTTTTGTTCTTCTTATAGATGAGCAGCATTCATATACACAGAGTTAATGAATGAATAAATACAGTCTCTTGTATATCTGATGGCAACTCATTCAAGGATTCACAGACTGGTGTAGATCTATCACAGGAGAGTATTGGTGTTTCATTACCTCTACAGGCTACAATACCAGCTTTCAGGCTGTCGGTACAGGTATGCTGGTATCTCTTGCTAGTTCTAGTCTGAATGGCAAAATCATACAAAAGAAAGCTTAATGAATGCAAAACAGATAAAAAACCAGTGTAATCAAGGATTTTTCATTCACCTCTTTTTAGTCTTTATACCCTGTTGTGCATTTATTCATTACTTATTATAAATCTCTGTCTCGCTTCCACAGCATGTCTTTTGCCCTGTCTCGCCCTCTCTCCTCAGCCCCAACCAGCCACAGCAGGTGACTGCCCCTCCCTGAGCCTGGTTCTGTTGGAGGTTTCTTCCTGTAAAAGGGAGTTTTTCCTTTCCACTGTCGCCAAGTGCTTGCTCATAGGGGGTCGTTTTGCCTGTTGGGTTTTCTCTGTAATTATTGTAGGGTCTTTACCTTGAGGCAACTGTTTGCTGTGATTTGGCACTGTATAAATAAGATTTTTAGCCACAATGCCAGTGTGAAGATGTGGATGGCATTTTGAACAGATGAGTTCATCCCTGACCTTTGTTGTTCTGAGTGGAGTATCTGTAGTATAAACCTCTGACCTCTGTTTTCTATTTATTCAACGATCCTAGAGAGAACATTTTCAACACTTTGTCAACCTCTTGTCATTTCCCAGTTATTTACAAGCCTGATTGTACAGCTATGAGAAAGAAAGTTTGCAAAATAATCTAACAATTTTCAAAATTAATTAGATGAACACACCTTTTCCTCCTCTGAAGATTTAGAAGGTCCTGCACAACTCAGTCTTTATGAGTGAAGGAACAGGAGTGTGTGGCCCCTGGGCGTTTGGAGCTGTTTGAGCTGTGATTTGGGCTTCCTCTTAAAATCATCAAGACTACATCAAAAGGAAAAGACGGATCATGCCAGAACAACAACTTCCACCTCTCAGAAACCACCATCTGAGTGTTTGTTATGCCCTTTCCAGCTATTTTAGTTCTCCGTTCAGTCTTTGCCTCCAACACGTGACACTCTCTGGTACAGCTGACTGAAAGGACAAAATTAGGTTTATCTGGAGGGGCTACAGAGCGAAAAGGCAGAAAACATTTGACGGAAGGTCAAAACAGCATCACTAAAATGTCCACCGTGCCTCAAGCAAAGTTTCACTCTGATCTCAAACTTCTACGCTGACTTTTGTTCAAACTTTCCGTTTCTCACAATGAATGTGCCCTTCAAGGTAAAGTAAGAGAACTTTGCTTTGTGTAAAAGTTGTAGAAGCAGAAGGAAGGACATTTTGTTTTTCTGAAAGAGGTGCAGCTCAGCTGAGTTAAAGTTATAATCAGGTTTTGAGCAACTGTCTTTATGCCAGGCACATATGTGCAACTTCTACTCTCCATTTCAGAATGGCAAGCCATTTTCTCAAACCACTTTCATTCATCTTGGCCATGTCTAAACTATAAAATATAATTCATGGTGCTTGAGCATTTTATATCGCATATATCACAGAGAGAAGAGAATTAATCACGCAAGCTGCAATGTAGAAATAGTAGCCATTATGTGCAATTGTGGATGAATAGAGATGAGACCAAAGAGATGTGCATTCTCCTCGTGAAGTCATGTAAATACTGTAGTTGTACTGTAAAATTAATTTACATTAGCTGTGCAATTCAGTTAGGACTTATGAAGGTTAAATCTCTAATATTTATTGATAATATCATCTGTGCTCGTCTCATCAGAGTGTGAATACAACTGAATCCTGCTCGCAAAACTCCTGATGAATGCCAGGCTAAATGCACCCAACTCAATCAATTGGTGGTCAGACTCATTGCTGAGCCGCACTGGAGGAGCAAAGAGGGCTCGAACAACACAAGAACAAAGATGCAAATGAAATCCCAGAGGAAATCATTAAGGTGGGCACAGGAATTATGAGATGCCATGTCATAAGTTTCTTTATACGAATCTGTGTAATTAAAACACCATCACACCTCCATATAGCTATAAATTTACATACAATGTATATTTATCTGCATAAACAATTATTCAAAATGTATGTAATTTGTAGAGTAGATCTGTCAAGATTAACCTCCATGCTGCTCAAAATAATGTTAATTCACTTTTTAAAATCAGCTATAATAGGAAAAAACTGTCTTTCTATAACAAAATATGTTCTGTATAGAATTATGAATGTTTTATTAAATGAGAAGTTTGAATTTACCAATGCATGAGAGGAGATGTAAGATGAATAAGTACTGTACACATATTTAGATTTTATCTTTTTTTGAACTCACAAAGATTGAAATGCCAAACGCCATTAGGATCTAATGAGGGACAAGTGGGACATTGTGACCAAGGGCAAATTTCTGTTTACAAAAAAAAAGTGCTCTGCACACGGGGCAAATATAATCAGACATTAGCACTTCGCTTTAGCTAATAAAAGAAAAGTTAAACATGTAAGTACTCAAACATGCCATGTAAAAAGTATAAAAGGTACAATTTTAGTTGAAATGTCACTTTTTAAAAATATCTCTATAATGACGTGTTATACTGATGTTACTGGTTTCCTGACCAACCAGATGATTATAGCACGATGTCTTTAGATAAACATCGGTAAGCATCACGATCCACAGCAACAGTTTAGCAATTTGAGAATTAGAAAGAACACAGCGCGAGTTAACAGAGAACAATCTGAAAATAGCAGCTATGTTGAAAGCTGTTTGGAAAGGACGATGGTGCCTGCGGAGATGGTCTCAGATAGGAGTGGGTTCTTTTTGTTTGTTTGTTTGGGGGGGGGTTGATAAAGATAAATTAATAACCTGAGTTTAACAGCAATGTTAAAGTATATAAAAGAAAACCACCATCTGGGCAAAAAACCCCAAGAAGAACACTTGCACTTGTAAACTGTCCTTTTAAGGGCTCTGTTGCTTTTTACATCAATGCCACTCACAGAAAAGAGCAGACAGAAGAGAACAAGGTATGCCTGCAGCTGGAGAGCGAGCCTTACACTCGTGGAGCAGCACTGGCGAATGTTTGTCCAAAAGTCAGTTGATTTGTCACCAGGGAAAACTTGCTAAAGAGATACAAAAACTCACTGAGTCGATCTATAAAGCCAATAACTTGGTGATAATAATGTGTGCTGAAGTTGTGATAATCACAGCTGTATGTGACAGGAATGTCAAGCACCCAAGCTAAGGTGGTGCCACATTTATAAAAGCAAACATTTGGGCAGAGGACATCTCATGCCAACTGTCAAGTACCTCAGTGGAATAAAACATCTGTGACCCACCACAGACCAGTGTGTTTTGTATAAAGGTCCAAAAATAAAAGACATTTCTCGGAACGTTATACAGACAGATCCAGAGAGACCAGCAACAGATGTTTTGATTAACATCAAATTCCACCAGTAAGAATGATCAGATATAACCAACTTATCATATCAGTAGGAGTGATACAGCAACAACCACTTAAGGGCGCCAAAAAGAAAAGAGCTCTGTATAACATTTTCAAGTGAGCGTGCACAAGAAACACAGAAAAACAGCAGGTGGCTGGAGAGATGTGTGGAGAATTCTAATGTCAGTGGGCTAAGGGTACGTTAAAGCACAGAAAGCTCCACTGGGCGCGCGCGCGTGTGTGCGTGTGTTAACATGAAATTGAAATGGAAAAAAGACAAAGAAGCAGTGACGGAAACAAGACACAGAAAAAGACTGTTGTGTTTATATTTGTTTGAAATGTGAAAAAAAAACCAAAGGAGCAACAGATGAAGTTAATTCTACTTGGAGAGCTGAATAAGGTCCTTGGAAGAAATATTAACAACAGAGGGAAAGAAAGGAGGAGACATGTGAAGCACGAGGCTGGCAAACAAGTATTCAGTCTGTGGAATGAGGAACTGCATTGCTTAGATAGAACTATGTCGTACTGATTTATCCTCTTTTCAGGTCAGTATCTTTTATGCTCGCCTGCATTCAGTTTATGAACAGATGTATATGATAGGTCGAGGAAGCCAGATTTAGTGCACAGAGCAATGAGTCATCGGGTGGTTCAGCCAGTGAATAATTTTAAGAGGTAGATAACCCGCATTCATCGTCCTTTCATCAGGATCCCCATTTTTGCAAAGTTCAATAAAAAGAAAGCCCACACTTCAGTAAAAGTCATTTTATATCTTTCTAAAACCCTGTATCCTCTTAAAGGACCAGTGCTTGTGCTTCCAAAAAAAGGTGGTAGTTCCACCCATTTCTTTTTAATACATTGGCAGGCGGAAATACAATTCATGAAACAAATTTTAGTGCATGAATTAACAAAACATATATTATAACCAAATTGATTTAACTTAATGACCTGACATAAAATAAAACAATTATTTTATGCAGTACTGTAAGAGAAAATAAGCCGGTGAATGACCATTAATGACGTTTCAAAGGGCACCACAGCCAGCCAAGTTGGACAGTTATAATACAGAATGTACTCATTAAAGATGCCTATCAAGATATTAATGACTGCTACAAAATATCAAAGACAGAGGGATCAGAAAGACGAAATAGGGATGATTCATTTATAATACACACACAGGCTGTGATTTCCCCAGTAAAACTCCAGGGTTTCCTCCAGTGTCTGCAAGCCAGCTGCGTCTACGCATCAGATTTTAATGTGCTTTTTCAGATAGGAGGAGTCAACAGACCGAACAGCTTTACCTACTGAAACCACAAACACTTTTGTTGTTCTTTCCAATTTCTGCTGTATCCATCTTTCTCTAATTCAGTGCTAAAGTGTTACAATTATATGCAAACTTCAAAAATGGTTTCAGATTCCTATCATAAGCAAAAACACAAAAACAGAAATTTTAATTGTTTTTTTTTTCATTGCCGCATACATGTACAAGTCAATACAAGACACCGCTCACAGTGGCTCTACTGCTGTACTGCTTATGCTATAAATAGCATTTTTCCAATAATGGGCTTTTCAGTGTGGCTGTCACAGTCCTTAATTGCCTGTTAACAACAGGTTACATCAGTCTGGTTTGCCACCAGGTTATAAATGTGGAGCTGCATATGTCTTGAACCCCAGCAGCCACAAACCATCTATCTAGCAAAAGTCCTCTGAAATCCTTAGGCTTTTTTGTTCAGGCTTGGCAGAGATACTACATGCACAGTGCACTCTGTTATCTTACACACAAAAGCGCAGTACCATTCTGTGTGGCAGGAAACTGTCACAGGTACACCTGCAGTGAATTCTCTATGTTATCAACCTGATTTCCTCCTCTCACTACACCCAAAAGTGGCAGCTCAGTTTATAACTGTGTTGAAACAAGTCCAGCTCCTGTTGGGAAAACTGCAGCCTCTCTGGCTGTGCAGGATTTTGTACATGTATTCCAGTCACACAAAGGAGTTTACCACCCTCACTCAGAACGGTTAGCCCTCTAGGCCTCGAGCGGCAGACGCATCAAAATGCTGCCAGTCTTCCCCGAGTGTGATGGAAACCATTCAAAGTGCTCATTCTTGCCATCTGCTATTTGAAGTGAAACATGTTTGAAACGGGTGTAATAACAGTTAAATTATTTCATATCAGTTTTTGCTTTTGTTCTGATGTGTTACTCTTCTTGGAGAACGATCAAAGGCGATATCGTTCCCGTATCGCTGAGCTTGCTGCTGCCCTGCTTCAGTGATGCTCTTGAATCCCCGGTGCTGATCTTGGCTTCTGAGCAAACACATGCTGTAAGAATGTGCTGTTGTTGAAGACATTTCTCCTTGTGACATCAGTTTTAACCAGAATACTGCTGATCATCTGAGTCCACAGGTTGGTCCCAGAGCTGTCTGCGTCGTGCTTGCAAGCTCAGGCTGTTTTAGTGCTCGCAAGAGGTCATTTTAAGAGATCTGTACGGTGCTCCACTAATCTCCATATTCTTCTCATCAGAAATGTAAATTAAATGTCCTGCCCAGGATGCTTGCTTTACTCTTGGCAATCGTGGTCCCGTATTTCCAAGACTAACCCTATTTCAGTGACTCGCTCGCTGCTTGACGGGAGATAACTGTTAGCAATGTAGCTGCAACAGAGTAACTATCCCCATGGGCCAAAGATCCTATCCAACCCAAGCCTCTGCCACATCACAGGCCTTGTTAAAAGGGATGTCAATTCAGGAAATTTGACTTCTCACACTGGGAGCAGATTTCCTGAAGTATCAAATCTCTTTGGATTGTCTATCAGAATAGTCAGGTTGATTTTGAAGTAGTACAGCAGCTGGTCTTATCTGTAAAAACTTAAAGAAAGAACTAATTTCAATGAGCTGAAATCTACTTAAAGATAAGACTATAAGACAGAAATGGATAAAGTAGAAATTGCTTTAGATAAGGCAATTGGCTCTCAGGAAATGAGGATGGATCCAAAGGCCCAATAGCTAAAGGTCAGTTAGTCCCATAGGATGTGATGTATGGTGAGCTGGCTGATAGCTCAAGACAAAGGCAAGAAGATGTGTGACAGAAAATGGCTGAGAGTATGAGAGCTGCAGTGTTGCACAAGCACTGACTCTATGCATCTCAGTGAGTTTGTGGCTGTTTTGCTAGTTTTTATTGTGTCAAACCATTATTATTGTATTATTATTGTAATTTAAAAAGTATTATTTTAATGCGACCTAAACTATAACACAAAAGTAGAACCCCAGACTTTTTAAACTAAACTCAACACTTCTAGCAACTCTTGGAAAGGTCTTACAGTAGAGAAATTTTAAAAAAAAACAGAAAAAAGTGAAAAATAAAAACAACATCAACAAACAAACAGGGAAACAAAAGGAGTTTAAGATGAGAGGAGGTAGTGATGTGCCGTTGCCTGGGGCAACAAGTTAGGCTTCAGGAGATGAAAGAGGATCCTGTGGTTTTCAGGAAAACATTCCATTCTTACAGTATACAGTGATGGACTTTTCCATCCTCAGCTGCTGTGTATTTTCATTATGGCACTCTTAATTCCATGTCTAACAAAAAAGAATCAAGGGAGTGTTTCGACCCTATTTGGCAGTAGATTCTAATACAAGACAAAAATGGCCGTCTGCTCTCCATGTTAGCCGCTTCACACTAGTGTTCAGTGGTTTGTGTATTCGCTTATCTATTTGTAGCAGTTCTTTAGTACTGTACAGGAGTACTTTTAAGCTACAAATACAATGTCACAAATATTTTCCACAATGCCACTGCATCTTAAAGATCCACAGTTCTTCTGAATGCCCTTTTCTTTAAAACTCCCCACCTCCAGTTCATCATGCAGGATGTTCCTTAAAAAAGCAATTCTAAACTAAAACCTCTTTCATATCATCCATGGCAAGTTCTTCTTGACTTTGGAAAAGGCCTTGCAAGCCAGAGGGGACATTGTGAAAATGTTTTCAAAGGTTGTTATTCTCATCCAAATTAAATCGAATCTGTAAAGCGGGATAAGTGCCCCTCAACAGCAACTTTCACTGCCAATATTTTGCCATTATGGAGTAAAAGCTCACAGTGTTTTCGCACTAGCCAGGGAAATAAAAACATTTCAGATTTATAATTCGTGTTGAGTTTGCCCTGCATGGTTTAACTGCTTCACTTCATGTGCCAGCTGAGCTTTGTAGTAAATGAAGAGGGATCACAGTTTTCATATCTGCGCTTTACATAAAGGTCAGGATTAACTTTAAAGGTTCTATCTGTGTGTTTTGAAGAAAACTACCTTACAAAAGTCAGGAAAAATAAGCACATTTTTCCATCATCATTCTTCCACTTTTGAACACATCTGAAGAACATCTTCATTAGACAGAAAATGAAATGAAGCCACTGCAGTAGAGCCTTAACACTGCTTTCATTCTAATGGGCAACAGGGGTCTCCTGAATCAGATTCGGTGGACATTAATGAGGAAAATAACTCTTTAACTTGTGTGGTCTGTGACTTGATTAAGCACTTTTCTGATGAATTTATAGACTCACCTGGTAGTTTGAAGTCATACTGAATATAAAACTATATAAAGTTTGTAAATAATGGTCAGCATTACTGTCATAGGAATGATAAAGCATTACAGTAGGCCTATAATGGCGGCTAAAATTACCAGTGATTGGCGTCATCATGACTACGTTCATCTTTCATCTTTTATATACAGTAGCTACTTCCCCAATATGTGGACACGATTGCATCACAAAATAATGAATATAGATGAGACGAGCTGTTCAGGGTGTACATGGCCCAGTAACAGCTGGGAACTGGATATGCAGTTAAGAAAATTGATGTACTGATGATTATGGATGAGAGTGAGACCAACCCCATTTGCCAAAAAAGATTACTTTTATGACACTGTGCCTTATTTTCGTCATAATTGCAAAATGAAAACCAGGTATTGTGATTGCGTGCGAGTATACGTAGATGATGCCACTCACTTGAATGAATGGGAAAAGGAGGCCCACAGCAAAGTTAGACAGCCAGTTTACTGTGCCAGCGACCATGAAGGCAGCAGGTCGGTAGGACTGTTCAAACAGCTCCCCGGTCAGGATGAAGGGGATGCCACCTGACACAGAGAGAGGAAAATAAGACAGAGGCACCGTTAGTTATAGTAAACAAACAGCTTTGGTCAGAAAGGATTCATGTGCTTATTGCCTAATAATACTTTTTGATTTTAATGCTGAACAATAAGATCACAAAGTTCAAAATAGGTGATATTATCTTTGCTTATGTTTGCCTGTATTCCCACTTACTATGACTTTTTTCTAACCAGATGTGTTACAGTCTTACACTAAAACACCACAAAGGATCCTTACACTTAGTTCCCACAGCACATAATCCCTTTTTGTTTTTTATCAGAAAACCCATTCGATACCATCAGCAATTTATCTCACTGAAGCAAAGTCTTGTCTGTATCCATCAGAGTTTCACTTGCAGAATTTAAATACGCAGGTACTTCTCTTGCTTTGTTCACCATCAAAGTATATGTGTACAGTGTGCTGGATTAAATTAGATGAATGCATAATAATTACTTTACTAAATTATTTTCAGCTTCATTAATTTAAATTAATATGTTTTAGTCGGTACTGACACAGTCACATTTTCATTCTTTTAATATTTTGTTACCCTTTTTGAAGATCAGGACTTTCTGTGGTGTGGTCTTTAAATATTTTATATTTAATATGTTTGAGCCAACCAGCCATCCAATTTCTTCAGCTTATCAGAGGCTCAGTCGCAGGTGCAGCAGCCTAAACTGAGAAACTCAGACCTCCCTTTCCCCAGCCACCTCCTCCAGCTTATCCGAGTGAACACCACAGCATTCCCAAGCCAGCTGAGAGATATAAGATCTCCAGTGTATCCTGGGTCTACCCTAGGGCCCCCTACCAGAAGCACATGCCTGGAACACCTCATGCAGGTGGCAACCAGGTGTCAGATGCCCGAAACATTTCAACTGGATCCTCTCGATGTGGAGGAACAGCAGCTCTAGTCTGAGCCCCTCTCAAATGACTGCACTCTTCACCCTGTCTCTAACGCAGAGGCCAGCCACCCTTTGAAGAAAGCTCATTTCTCCCGCTTGTATCAGTGATC
This sequence comes from Apistogramma diplotaenia, assembly GCA_015052665.1. Taxonomy (NCBI): domain Eukaryota; kingdom Metazoa; phylum Chordata; class Actinopteri; order Cichliformes; family Cichlidae; genus Apistogramma; species Apistogramma diplotaenia. The sequence continues at coordinate 3,090 of VOQJ01024570.1, read as the reverse complement.
TAGTTTTTTCAGTCACTACCCAAAGCTTGTGACCACAGGTGACGACCAGGCTTGTGACTGATAAGCTGACTCTTTTATTCTGACCTTTCTCTTCACCACAATGGGCCGGTACAGTATCAAAACTACATACAGGCAGCAAGCTTAGGGGATAACAGGATACCCAGCACAGCCCATGTCAAAACGCCAGCTATCAGTGAGTTAGTTAGGTTCATTAGTTCATTGTTTCTGGATAGTATAGCCCCATTAAAAGTGAGATTAGCCCCAGTCATCGATCAAGGAAGTGAGTGCAGAAAAGCTGAATGGAGGTGGAAAAACCCAAATCTCCATGTTCACTACCTCCACATTAACTACCCTCACTGAACCAGCTTAGAAAAGATCGGAGAACATCTTATTTTCCTAGTTTGGTTACCAATGTTAAGCACAATCCTGGTTTTTGTTCAACACAGACTCCTTAATCTCTGGACCAATTTTATTTTCTTTATATATGTTTCCACTGAGTCACCTACTTGGCAGCTTCAAGTGCATTTTTTTACCATTGCTATGCTGATAATACACAGTCAAGCCTAGCAACCCCCTAGGCTGCCTCAGCGAATGCTTCATTGCCATTGAAAAGCGAACGCCTTCAAATTTCCTCCATCTCAATCCTATTAAAACTGAAGTTTTTGTGTTTGGCTCTGGCAGCTTTTCTCAGGAGGTCAGTCCATACATCGCCCCCTCTGTAGCAATATCAGATCACCTGCGAAGAGTATCATCTTTAAACATCTAAACTTTGAATCTCATACAGTATCTAAGCTCATTAAGTCTTGTTTTCTTTATCTATGAAACATTGCAAAAATCTAACTTTATTGTCTTTCATTAATTTGGAACTTTTAGAACACACTTAAATTTTGTCTTTTGGTATGTTTGTCCATCTGTCCATCTGTTTCTTTGTTAATATTACAGCAAAACAGCCAGTCCAATTCATACCAAATTTGCACAAAACATGGCCAAGCCTTAGATCACCTCAACAACAGTCAAATTTTTCTAAAAATATAAAATAAAATCATCAAGGATGGTGACATTCACACCATAGATCTACTAAAAATCTTGGGCAAGTCTGAAACTCAGCAACCTTGGGTTAAAGATCAAATTTTCTGAACATCTTGTGATTGCAGTAACTCAAGAACGGTAATGATAATGATACCGATCACAGAACGTGACAATATTCTCTGTAGTTTACATTTTTATGAATTTTAGCATTTCTCATTCCTGGTTTTTACTTAGCCATTTGCAAGTCACTAAGGCTCATATGCAGATCTCCTGAGACCATGAAATTATGTGTTATGTGTTATTATGTGTGAACTTAGGGGATTTGTGCCACTTAAAGATTCTGCTGCCAGGAGGCTGAGACGTAGCAATCATACTTTTGAGGTTGCAGTGCCAAAACCTTGGAACAGCCTTCCTCAGCCCAATCAGAATGGCTGAATCTGTGCTTTGGAAGCAGATTTTTATAGGTTAGAAGAGCTGAAATGTTTTAAGCATAGTTACTGGAAACATAAGCACCACAAAGGGTAAGTTTTCCTGACTATATGTACACTTTCTTTTAATCTTGTGCAAATTGTAAACTTGTTTAATGGGAAACTTTGTGGTCTGTTGATATGGTTTATATTCAATACAACAATATATGAATGAATACATAAATCCTGATATCAGAGCCAAGACATATTTTTGTTAAAGTATTTTCTTAACCACACAAGACACGTGAAGATGGATTTGCAAAATTCTCTACCCCCTCAGTTATGGATGCAAACACAATGCCACAGCTGAAAATGTAACCACATCTTGTCAAAGGGAAACCCTTCAGGCATTCTTAAACAAACCACACAAGTGCTTATGCAAGAAAAGGCTGCTAGAATAAAAAGGCACTCGTCATCTGGAGCACTGAGTCTTGGGCAGATAATGTTGGCAGAGAAGCCAAGAGCACCAACCAGTTGTGGTGGTGTGTATAAATCGCGTGCACTCGATTGAACAATTGAATTGCATTCTATTTTATTTATACAGCGCCACACAACAAATAGTCGCCTCAAGGTGCTTTTTATTATAAGGTAAAAACCCTACAATAATTACAAAGTAAACCCAACAATCAAAACGACCCCCTGTGAGCAAGCACTTGGCGACAGTGGAAAGGAAAAACTCCCTTTTAACAGGAAGAAACCTCCAGCAGAACCAGGCTCAGGGAGGGGCAGTCATCTGCCGCGAATGGTTGGGGCTGAGGAGAGAGAGTGTGCTTTGAATAAAGCACGTGAAGGTTACACTGAGGTGAAGGTTCTCTAGATAAATCGAGCTATGCGGATTATACAGCTAACAGACACAGCAAAACACCACTGTGCTCCAGTACAGGAACAGGAAGCGATACAATACTGCAGTGAGAACCAACACCAAAAAACCCAATAAAAAGCATGATTATATCATGGACCTGGATGTGGTTGTTGTGGTTGCCCCCCCTTTCCCCTTTTTGATCCAGGAGGTGGGCAGGCTGGTTCTTCCCCCTCTGCAGGGTGGAGCCAAAGTCTGACATGTAGCAGGCCGGTGCACCTGTCATTCATTATCTGTGATCTCGTTTGCATTCTAGGACCAGCTTTGGCCTCCAGTCTTCACCAGTGTCTGCAAGTGTGTGTGGTAATGGACCTCCAGTGTCACGGCGGGGCTGGCGGCAGGCAGGGAAGCGGAACTCAAAGAATCAGGAGGAGGTCGGAGGTGAAACGTGAGAGATGGTTTATTATAACAAAAATCCGGAATACAAAAAACCAACAGCATGGGGGGCGAGGAACAGAGGGACACCAGGACGGAGAAAGGAGGCAGGAACACAGAAAACCACAGCAGGACCACGGGGAGACGACGACAGGCAGAACATGGGGAGACAGTGACAATGACGCAACAAGAGGCTCACAGAGACAAGGACTTAAATACAGAACAGAGGTAACGAGGGGATCAGGAACAGGTGAGACACACAGGTGGTGGCAATGACACAAACGAGACAGGGGGGAAGCAAAACTGAACGCAACACACAGGGACTCAGACACCTTCAAAGTAAAACAGGAAACACACCCA